>JAJIYU010017789.1:0-11511 GCA_030144865.1 Tinospora cordifolia | reverse complement strand
TGTTTCACCTATACAGGCCAAATTGCTTGGGCATCTCCTTGGTGTTTCCTACTTAAGCAACCAGGGGCCTAAGTAGATTAGTTGAGCAAAGCCCGAACACCATTTAGTTGTTTAAATTGTGTCTTAAGGACACTATATATGGTCTGTCCATTGTATCAGTATGGATGATTTGTGAATGACCTTGTTTTTGATATCGGTGTATGGTGATTTTTTTCAACTGTCTTTAGGTAGTTATGAGTTATTGGTTTGTAATTGTCTACAATAAACCAGATTAAATAAAGAAAGATTTTTATTGGCTAAATTAATTGTGGTTTCATCTAGGACGCATTTTATTTTCAAGTGTTTAAACCATCTTGTCATGTTCACAAAAGCTTTTGCAAATTGCCGAGATTTGAAAAGGTTGTGATTCTGTGATGAGTTCTTAAAGCATAAACTAAAATGTCGTAGTTGACTTTTCAAACATTTTTAATACTTGCCCTCAGTGACTGAAATTGGCTGATTTGCTTTTAGTTTAGACAATATATTTTGAAAATAGGTACTACTGATCCACTCTCTGTATTGGGTTCAAGATAGGAGCTATAAATCTAACCTTCATGTTACACATATGTTAGGACCAAGGGCCATTCAACACACACCTAGACCTCAGCAAGATTATAAACTAAGCAACGCCGCTTGCTTCATTTGGGGTTTTACCTTTTGCATAGATAATAAAGCCCCTTGGTTGAGTGTACGTGTCTGATATACTGAATTTTATATTGATCCAGTTCATAACATTCATTGGTATATAAGTAAAGCAATTTGAGCATGAAAAAAAACTGAAATATGGCTACTTTTCAAATAAGAGATTATTGGCCTGGCTCTATTATATGACATAGCTGTAGCATATTTTATTATGCAATTTGGTTCCACTCGTTCATCACTTCTTTATAAATTTGGCTTTCTGTTAGCTGGCATGGTTTCTTTCATTGCTTTATTTTGTAAGCCTTCTGTTTACTGCATCTTTTTTATCCATGTGCATGTCGGACATTATAGCATGCATTACTAGTAATAATAAATCATGATACACATTAACATGCCAGTTGACAATTGCTTACCTTATGGCTGTGTACGTATTTTCTCTATTGCTTCATAGGGAAGTTTTTCTCAGGTTCTTTTATTCATTAGTAAACAGGGCAGTTTTTGACTTGAAGTCCTCTTTGTTAATTGAAATTCCAGAAATCCTTTTACAATAATATTATAAAAAAATTGCACATGACCTAGTTTGGTTCTATTGGGAATACTTCACTTTCTGTCTGTTTTGCAAAATGTTTACATTTATTTCTATCAATGATTATTTTTTTACACAAAACTTCTGGTAATAAATGAGCAGGGTACTTCAATTGGACCTTTTTGCACAGTTGGATCTTATGCGAAACTTGGCAATGCTTGTCAATTGCATCCAGGAAGCCATGTTTTTGGAAATACAGAGTTGGGAGAGTGTTGCATAGTCATGACGTGAGTTTGAAGTCCTGTTTCTAGTTCTTCAAAATTATGATTGCATTATTTAGGATATACTGCCAAGAAATGTAGAAATTGCAAATAGCTTTCAATTGAATTTTGTGGTAATTCAATTTGATTTTGGCATATAGTCATCTCATAGGACGTATTGGCTGTTTTACAATTACAAGATCAATATCTGTGATACGTTGTGAATTCCATCTACTAAAGACATTGTTTCCTTTACTCGTCCTTTTTGTTTTCATGAAAATTTGATGGGGGCAGTGGAGCAGTTATTGGTGAGGATCATCCAGGGCGTACAGTTATTGGATGCAATAATCTAATAGGACACCATGCAGTGGTTGGAGTCAAGTGCCAAGATCTCAAATACAAGGTCTTCTAGTGGGTTTTTTAGCCCATAATTTCCCTTTCCTTCTGATGAAAATGAGAGAAAATATCTATCTCCGACGGTATTTTCTTAATTAGGGTCTTTTTAACATTTCAAAAATAATATAGGTCCTGTTAGGGTTGATTGAGTGTTATTTTATTGACATGTCAATACAAATGTGCTGCAACCTTATATAGACTGATCACTAGCATTAGGAAACTAACTAGATAAAGAAACTATATCTGCAACTATATTTGATTATCTTGTACCAGACTTTTTGTTAATGTGCAACAAATTAATTTACAGCTAGTATCTAAGATGCTACGGCTTCTAAGATCTTTTTTCTATCCAAAGATTCCAAGATTTCCAATTGGGTTCTCTAGGTAAACTCTTCAATTGCCAAAAAAATGATTTTTGTTTTCTCTTATGCTTTATGTGAATTGTACGTAAATAAAAAAAAAAGAGAAAGAAACTCCCCTTTTTTTTTTTTTTCTTAGATTTGGCTTGGGTGGGGGGGGGGGGGGGGGGGGGGGGGGTGGGGGGTTGCACGTTTAGCCAAAATTTATGTAAATAAATTTGGCTGTGTGCTTATGATTTATAATTAATTTTTGGTTGGGTGGCATTGCTCCACCACCTTGCCTACACAAGGTAACTTGCTTATGCCTGACAGCATAAGCCATACGCTTTGAGAACACTGCTTCAAGCGGTAAATCAATCTATTTTTTTGGGGAGAACATAAGAGATTGACAGATAGGCAAAATTAGAAGAGTAGTCTTGTACGTACTGCTTCCACTGACTTTATCTAGAAGATAACTGCTCTCTTAATATTGGTGGCAACAATAATATCAATGAGCATTGCTCGGTAGATCAATCTGTTCTTCTATTTAATTTAATTTAATTTAATAAAGCCTTTTATGGATACTGTTGTTATTGACTTAGCCAGGAGATGAGTGTTTTCTTTTCATTGGTAACAACAATGCTATCAGAGAGTATTGCTCAATTCATCGATCTTCAAAATCAAGTGACCAAACAGTAAGTCGAAGTCGATAGACCAACTGCCGCTTATTCAACATTGGAACTCTTCACAGATAGTGATGTCTTTCTAATTCCGCTTCATATTCAATTATAGGTAATTGGTGACAACAATCTTATCATGGGATCTTGTCACATTGCTCATGACTGCAAGGTTGGCAACAACAATATATTTGCAAATAATACCCTTTTTGCAGGGCATGTTGTTATTGAAGTAAGTCCATGTTCTAGAGTTGCATTCTAATTTTTGAGTATGGCCTTGAGCAGCTGATTGAGTTCTCTAATGTAGGACAATACTCACACTGCAGGAGGAACAGTGGTTCACCAATTTTGTCATATTGGGTCCTTTTCTTTTATTGGTGGTGGTTCTGTGGTACAATACAATCATCTTTTAGAATTATGCCTCATAATCTTCCAATCTGGTGTCTACGTGCGACACACTTACTTGGAATAGTTTATTTATTGAAGTTCTCATATTTTATCCATCCATTATAGGTGACCCAGGATGTCCCTAGGTACATAATGGTGACTGGTGAAAGAGCAGAGATCCGAGGATTGAATTTAGAGGGTCTTCGGCGACATGGATTTTCTAATGAAGAGGTTGGTGTCATTTTTCATTGTTGTGTAACTATGTTAGTTTGCTTGTAGTTGAGTGTTAAATCTAAGTAAAAAGAAATATGTCATTTTAGTACTGTTGACTTAGTTAATGAGTGCTGCCTTTCTAATGGACACACATTAAGGGACACTTGAGTGACTGTTGCTTCTAATGTGGTAAACTTGACCATAATTTTTGACACTCCTCTGAAATGCTTTCGAGATGTGAAATGATTGAATAGGTGGTGATATGTTAACATTCTTTTCATGATGGAACATTGGCTTGTTTATTGTGGCGGCTATTAATTTGCTACTGGTCATTTGGCTTGGATAATAAGCTAAAGGAAGTGGGTAATGAACATATGAGTAGAATGTGAATTTTCATGAAGGAATCAGCAAAATGTACTATGAAGCTAGTAGCTGCTTGAATTAACATTTTTGTTTTCTTTCCTTGGTTGAATGAAAAGGAAAAAAAAACAAAAAACAAAAAACAAAAAAAAGATATACCTGGTGCAGTAGACACTTTGGACATTGTGGGGTTCGGAAAAGGGATGATGATGCAACTTCACCTCAAGAGGCTGCTTTTAGAGTTGAATCTTTGACCTCTAGGTTATCATAGAGCAACCTCGATCATTGAACCTAGGCCCAATCTTGTGTTGGATTAAAGCTTAATTGTTGCTATTTTCTGTTACATTCAGCGTTTCTGATTAGTCTTATGGCTATGGGAATAAGATGACATTTTTATTGATTGATTTACCTCCTTTGTTTGTGAGTCCGCTAGTAGATTATGCTAATCTTTTGTTGCATTTGCCGCTTATATATTTTCAAACATACACATGCTTAACATCCTTGCAGTGAGCTGGTTTGATAATCAAACATCAAGATCTGACTTTTGGAACATTTGGAAGAGGTCGAACCTCTGAAATAAAACATCAAGCTCTGACTTTTAAAAAAAAAAAAAAAATTTTTTTTTAAAGATATTACCTCTCTACTTATTATCAGTTGAAGCAATCAATATATGCTTACCAAGTAGTATAATTTTATTTATCAAATGTCAACTTTAGCCTTTTTGTTAAGTTTCTCTAAGAACCATGGTTGGTTATGTGTAGTAAATTCTAACTTGTATAGTTTTGGACAAGTAATGAAGATCAGAAAATTGAGGAGGGCATATGGTGAGATCTTCATGCCTACTGGTAGAAAATCAGCAAATTTTGAAGACCGTCTTGTGGAAATGGTAATTGCATTTCTACTTTTCTATATTTGATCTTCACTTGGGAACACTATCCTTCTGACAGTGATCCTAATTGCAGGAGCAGAACGAAGAGTTATGTAAATCAGATGCTATATGTTCTATGTTGCAATCTATTCGTGATTCTTTTGATCAGAATCGTCGAGGGATTTGCAAATTCAGATCTTGGAATCATTACTGAAAACATTGATTATTGTAAATTTGTTGCATTTTCGAGAATTCCTGATAAAAGAAAGGTGAAATCTTGAGCAGAAAAGTAATATTCTTATGTTGTTGGGTTTTTTCTGGTTGAATTGAGACTGGACAAAAACTACACTGGAACTGAGTTCTTGTTTCATTCACTAATCAAAGAAGTTTCAACTGCAAAGTTTTCTTTATGGTTTCTATATTTATTTGAATATACTTCTCGCCCCTTTCCTTCTTTAATGGTAGCAATTCTTGATGTTTTGCATTGAATTCCTCCTGCAACTTGACCAGTACTCAGCCACAAGCTTAGAAAAATAAGAACTAGTTCCCATAAGTTTTGAAGGTTCATCATACTCCACTAGCTTCCCTGAAAAGTTTTATTAGGACTCACATGAGAGGTTTATGAATTCAAATGACCAACCAAATGCAAAATTATATATATATAGGGAGGGAGAGAGAGAGAGAGAGAGAGAGAGAGAGAGAGAGAGAGAGAGAGAGAGAGAGAGAGAGAGAGATACCATATGAGAGGACCATGACCATGTCACTATCAATAACTGTTGGAACTCTGTGAGCTACTGTAAGAACTGTGCAATTTGAGAATTCCTCCCTTATAACTCTCTGCAGAATTGCATCTGTTGCAGAATCAATAGATGCAGTTGCTTCATCTAGAACTAGAATTCTATTTCTTTTCAGAAGAACTCTTCCAAGGCAAAACAGTTGGCGCTGACCCACACTCCAATTTTCACCTTCATCACTTACTGTTTGCTCATCCATGAAAAATAATGCAAAAAAGTAAGTGTTAGTCTCCAGGAGTTCTTGATTCGTCTTCTCTTATAACCATATTTATAAATATGACAAGTCAACTCACCATGTGAATCTAGAAGTTTTGGAAGGCTGGATATTGTATCCTTTAGCTGGCACCTCTCTAGAGCCTAAAAAGAAATGGATAATAAAAGGTAGGAAATGAGAACACTACTTAATTTGATATAACTTATTGTCCTGTCCAGATTACATGGAAATATTAACAATTTGGGTTGAAAAGAGAGCTTGATTACCTCCCATATTTTTTTGTCAGAGTACAAACCTAAAGGATCCATATTTGTTCGAACAGTGCCCCTAAAGAGTGTTGGTTCTTGAGGAATGATGCTGAGCTTTAGTCTTAAATCTCTTAGACCCATAGAACAAATGTCCAGTCCATCAATAAGAATAGTCCCACTAGCTGGTTCTACCAGTCGAAACAAGGCACTAATAAGGGTTGTCTTTCCACTCCCAGTTCTTCCGACAACTCCCACCCTAGTCCCTTCTTTGATAGTACAGCTGATTCCTTTAAGAACAAGAGGAGCATTTGGACGATATTTGATCTGAAATAGAGAACCAGAAACATAACAAGAGGAGTTTAAAACTTTCGGGTTTTTCAGAAGAAATAAGTAGACATCTGACCTTTAGATCTTGCAAGTCTATCCTTCCATGGTAAGGCCATGAAGCTGGTGGCCTCTTGTCATCTATAATTGCCAGAGGCTCTTGTTGGATATTCATGAATTGTTTTATCCGCTCAACGGAAATGATATAATTGCATAAGTTGCAGTACCATCGGGTCATAAACACTTGGTTGCTTGTTAGAGCAAGGCCATAAGATAGAGAGAGCCCTACAAATCCTGGTATACAGTAATGCGTGCATATTGATATTTGGTACATTTAAAAAAAATGTTATTTCAAGTTGAGATTCTAGTAGTGAACATGAGCAACTGTACCTGTAGAAACAGCACCATGTGGAAGCAAAACAAGGAGAAGAGCTGCTGCGAACAATGTTAAGTTCTGAAGTGCTTCAACTCTTAAAACTAACCACTCCGTAGTAGCATTAGAATGAAAGAACAGTGTAGCATCTGTGTCAACGAGTTTTAGGTAGTTTTGGAAGAACCGATCTTTCATCGAGAAAGCTCTTATAGTGATCAGACCAAGTGATGTCTCTGAAGTGTAATTCATGATTGGAGCTTTGGTTGTACCATTTATCCTAATTAGCTCCCTTGCAGAGGCTAAGTAGTAGTCCTTTTCAATTTGAAAATGAAATAAGCAGAATATATCACACTTATTGGTACTGATGAAAAAAATTGAGAGTAATTAAGGTTAGTTCTTTTATGGTTCTACCTGTATATATTTTACAGCTATCATTGCAAGAATGGCAATAATGAGAATTTTCCAGGTCACTGAAGCCATGATACCAATGGTTGCTATCACCTCAATTCCAGCAGCAAAAACATAGGCAAAGGAGTATGGTATGTCATAATCTAGTATACTTAAATCCGAGGAAGCCTAAAAAAATTTCAAATGCCAAAATTTGATGATATATAACAGGCAGAATAAAAATTATAAAATTTTTAATAGGTAAGTGTAACTGAAAGAAGATTTGTTTTTTTAATACCCTCGTTAAAACCCTTCCAATAGGGGTTGAATCAAAGAAGAGCATGGGAGCTCCAAATACCGACTTGGTGAAACCAGAAAAGAAGGATTTTGAAGCCTTAAGTCCAAGAAGAGCTGCAAAATAGGACCTTAGATATACAAAGATGGCACTTAAGGCAGAAATTCCTGTATATACGCCAATCAAAGTGCCATCGGAGAGTTGAGGAATTTGGTTTGCTATTGCTAGCCAATAAGTTGATGCTGCTTGAAAGGCCGCAAAAGAAGTTTGATTTAGTACACACAATCCAAGAAAGAGGAGTCCATTGGAAACAATTATATAGTCTTTGAATGGCTTCCATCCATCATCTCCAATCTCCCTCTCTTCTTCTTCAGTCAATTGGGTTCCTGGCTTACCACTGCCAGAGATCTCATCTTCATAATTGTCATTTTTGTCATGTACCTTAGTAGAATCTTGCTTTTGAGATTTGTCCCAATTGCCATTGTTTTCAAGGTCTATCACAGTTATTGCATTTCTATGAGCATTCACAAGTTGCTCAAATGCCATTCCTTCTTTCAAGAGGTCCTCATAACTTCCTGCTTGTGTGATACGTCCACCATCCATAACCTAGACCGTAAAATAACTCTATCTGAGATATTAGGAATGATTAATGAAATAATACATTTGTTTATATTAAAAAAAACTACTAAAAAATAACTTTATATATTTTCCATTACCAGAATTCTACTTGCTTCTGCAAGAAACTCAACTTGATGAGTCACTAGAATGACTGTTTTCTTCTCTAGAGCATCCATGACGCATTCCTGTTATTTTTCCACCCAAATTTGACAAGTAAATATTAATTAGTGATTTTACTTCATATAATTGTTGCTGTATATGTGTATATTGAAATGCCATATGAAGGTTTTGATCTCTCCATTCTTACATTGAAAAGGGCCACAGCTGTATGTGCATCCACAGCGCTAAAAGGGTCATCGAGGAGGTAGATATCAGCATCATTGTACACTGCTCGAGCAAGTTGAAGCCTTTGCTTCTGTCCTCCACTCAGGTTGAGTCCTCTTTGACCAATCTCGGTGAGGTCACCATGGTTGAAACTTTCGATATCCTTATCAAGTGCACAAGCTTTTATAGCTTTCTCGTACCTTATCTTGTCCATTGGCTTTCCATTGAGTATGTTATCACGAATAGTCCCACTCTGAATCCATGAAGTTTGTGCGACATAAGCTATGGATCCATATACATAAACCTAGACAAAAGAAACAGAATTATCAGCACCATCGTATAATTTTTTTTTGTAAATTTGATTCATAGTACAAGCTATGATGACTTAGTTCTTACTGATCCTGAGATTTTTGGGATTTCTCCAAGTATTGCTTGCAGTAGTGATGATTTCCCAGAACCTACAGGTCCACATACTGCGATTTTTTCTTCTGTGTGTACTTCCAAATCAATGCCTTGCAGTGTAATTGGAGTCATTGTATCCTGGTTCCAACTGAATGAACCACAATTTATTTTAAGACAGGTTCCCAAATTGTTGTTATGTGGTTGGATCCTCAGTAAATTTTGATCTTTGAGTTCATCATCCAGCAGGAAAGAATGAAGACGGTCCAACGAGACTTTGACTTGAATAATCATGGAAAGAGCCTCAGGAATCATCCTCACAGGCTCAGCCATGCTTCGCAATGTTGCAAGAATTGTAAAGATGGTACTGGCATTCAAAGGTGTGCTTCTTGTAAGAATACACCCTAAAAACACCACCGATGATATCAGCGTTGGGCCCATCCAGTAAAGTGCAGTTCCATAAGATTTCATCATTTGTGACTTTGCCAACCATTTGAATTCATTTTCTCTGAGTGATTCAACCAAGTTCTTGAACTTCTCTTCCCATGACTGCAACTTGATGATCTTCATACTGTTCAAGATCTCTGAAGTGGCTCTTAGTCTTTCATCTTGGGCAGCCATAAACCGTGATTGACAAGTTTGAAGCATCTTTGCAAAGGGAACATTTAGAAGGCTACAGACAAAGAGTGGAACTAAACCCGGAAGGGCGCCTAAACCAACGGTTATGAACAGAACTCCAATGGCGAGAAAGAGTTGAAGCGCATAATTCCAAGTAGAATGGAACCAGAAAAGGCTTTCGCCCATGCGATAAGCATCCACCGCAATGTAATTTACTATCTCTCCAGTGGAGTGTCTTGTCCTACCGAGACTAGAAAGCTTCAGTAGTTTTTGATACACAGCAACCATCAAAGCCGATCTCATCCTCATACCAGATCTTCTTGCATTGAAAAACCAGTGCCTCTGTGATAACAATTCTATGACTTTTACTACAACCAAACACCCAACTAGTGAAAGCCCGTCATATAGGTTTCCATTGGTTTGGGAAGAATACTGCACAAATCCGAATAGTAACAATGGAGAAACTACAACAGAGAGCGTCCTAAGAAATGAATATATTCCTATAACTATTGTCTCTTTGAAGTAAACTTCAGCAAGAGCTTGTAGAACTAGGTTCCTCCTAGTTGTATCAGAGGTGATAGTTTTTGCAGCCAGAGGATCCCAAACACGAACAAAGTCCTGGTAAGCTGCAAGGGATTCATCTTCAGAAACTAAACAAGGTATGTCTTCAAGAGTTAATGGTTTTGAGTAGCCCAAACTTAGCAATGGCTTCAACCAAGAAAATGTCAATTGGGTTAAAAAACTAGAGTTCCCTATCCCCGACTGGTGTTTTTCATCTTTCCCATTCAATAAAGGCTCAGATAATCCTGGGTCTTTTGCATTTTCGGAAGCTCTTACCTTTAGAACTCGAAATGCACAAAAGATAAGAAACAGGTTTACAAGCCAAGTGACTGCATTTAGGACTCCAATACTGTGTTTTATCACTACAATTTCTATGTTTACAGCGGAAGCTAGCGCGGAGAATATGATCCACCAGGTAACATTTAGAATTCTTATCAAATTGGTTTGCTCAACAATCGTAGACAGTGCCAAGGAAATCCAAATTCCACCACGGATGAAGAAAAGTAGCCAACTCGAATCGTGTTTCCTGAATTTCTCCCATAAGCAAGTATTAAAATGAGCAAGGCTTATGGCAGCACAGCAGAATGAAGCAGCTACAAGTAGCCGGTCGTTTCTCTTGCTTTCTCTATTGTAATGCTTTTTAACGGTACCCACAAGTAGGAAGAGGACGAAAAGTAAGAGGAATAGCAGATTTAGTGCGTCGATTATGATTCTTTGGAGACATAGTGATGGCAGACGAAGTTGTTCTCCTTCACAAAGATAAAAGTAAATCCCTGCAGCTCCATGTACAAAGCAACAGTTCATATGGAACAAGTGAAGAAATAATTAGAAAAATTGTTTAAATATATGATAGAATCAGCAAGAACAATGAGATCGATCTAGCAGATTTGTCTAAGTTGGGTATATAATATATGATATTATTAACTGGTGGTTTATTGGAAAAGAATAGCTTCAAAATGATGCAAGCAGGTAAAACTGATCACCGATAGAACAAACTAAAAGATACACATGTTGTATCAATAAATTCTGAAATAAGATCCATTAAAGGGTAAAAGGTGTAGTACAACAACTTTCTACATAAAGATATATATAGATCTATATAGGCAGGAGATGGGAAAGCAATGAATTAAGAACATGATACAGAAATTAAACTTCTGGGTATAACATCGAAGAGAAGAGAAACAAAAGGTATAGGTATATACTTAATAATAAAATACGTACCTAAAATATTTCTGGGTATCAAATTTTGCATGGAAAACATTTGAAATTAACAGACCCAAAAATAAAAGTAAAACTCAAAGATATGTGGAGAGATTAGATGGTACTAGTAGCTACTAGTTCAAAGAGCGAAGAAAACAAAAGAAGATCATGTAATAAGTAAAATCATATATGGATTTGGATGGGCACCTTGAGCTCTGGCAATGGAGGAAGCCATGTTTATCTTTTTAAAAAAAAAAAAAAAAAAAAAAATCTTTGAAGAAAAGTAGGCGCTACTTTGCAGAGTTGAAAATAATAAATAGAGATGGTCGTCGCAAGCAAAGCCGGTACCGGCAGTGGAACTTGAAATATATGGCGGGTGTGCTTTGGTTTTTTGCGTTGGGATGATATCTGAGTTTGTCCCCATGCACGTCCACGCCTGATTCGCACATG
>JAJIYU010017788.1:0-11558 GCA_030144865.1 Tinospora cordifolia | reverse complement strand
TACTTACATAATGTTTGATTTATTTTTAAAAATACATGTACACTACATTTTTATTTAATTGCACATATTCCTATAATATGTAGTATTAACATTTATGGTGCTAACACATACTTTATTCATACACATATTAGTCAATATGTGTAAATATTTTATTTCTATTTATTTCTTAAGCAACTCCTTAAATTTCATAATTAATTCTACTAAATTATAATTTTCATTTAATTATCCTAATTTTTTATTATATCTCCAATAAAAATTATTTTTCGTGTGTCAACTCACCATTTGCACCCAAAATTTCTTAAAATCTTTAAAATTAATCTATTCAACTTATTTTATTTATTTTAAATTTTTTGACAAAATTCTGGGGTATTACAATAAACCCCCCTAGGCTCTTAATTTCTTCATTCCAAAGATAAGAGTTGAAATTGCTACTTATTTTCTAAGCCTTCTTCTTGGCACCTCTTCCTATCTTCCCTTCTTGTGTGTATGAGAAGTTCTTCTCTCGAATTGGGGAACTAAGTTGGGCGATCGTCATTGGCACTAGTATGTGGGGGGAATTGCTGTTGAAATTTTGAAAGAAAGCATCACAAGGTGGAAGTGATTTCTAGAACACCCTTCTATTCTTATTTAAATTTATGGCATACTCATTGTTTGTGTGTTTCTCACTGAAATCAAAGATTTTCAATTTTAATTTCAGAATTTTAAAAGTTTATTTCAGTTTTTTAGTTTTGATTCATGTTCGGGCAATCATATCATCCATGCCATGTTAGTATCATGATTAAGCTTTTAAATTAAAGTATGATGCATGTTTTATAAGTGTTTCATGAATGGACTATGTATATTCTGAATTTTAGTTTGATTTCATATTCTGAAGTTTATTTTTTGAGATCAAGATATGAGAATTAATCTAACACGATGGTGATAATAACCACGTACCATCATAGTGGTCATGGCGACACTATGGATGTTCTTTTCATATGAGTTAGGTCATATGGTTTTCAGACCTAAGTACTTGAGGGTCGTGTACCATTGGTGGGTCACCATGTGTAACGGGTTAATGCTGACATGTGCCATGAACGAGTTGATGTCGAGTGGGCCCTATTTACTTAATTAAGAGTATCAAGGGATTAAAGACCCTTTTGGTTTAAGGCTCGACTTAAACAAATTTTTGTTTGAAATGCATAATGATTGCAAGTGTTTGAATTATGATTTTGTTATGAGTTTGAATATGAAAGATGGTTGTTTGAAAAGGATCCACTGGGCTATGCGCTCACTCCTTCCTTTCGTATTTTTCAGGAACATGAAATCCATGCAGCAGTTAAATATAGATAGTTCTTAGGAAGTTTTTACAGTATTATATTTTTAGAATTTTTAGGGCATGTTGCCCAAAGTTTTTTTTTCTACTGAAAAGTATTTTTGAAGTCTTTCGCTATAACAATTAGTTCTTTTTGAAGAGTTTAGTACTTTCAATTTCTATTATGAATAAAATAGTTTGAATTTCTTTATCTCTTTTAATTTGCCTTGATTTTATTGAAAGTTTTGTATTCTTGAAATTTTATACAAAGGCACGAGATATTGAAAAGCAATGAACAAGCATGTGTCACTTAAATAAACACCCAAATGATTTGGAAAAATAATAAAAATAAAATGACTTAAATTAAGGGCCGAAATAAGAGGTTATGGTACGAATAGTTGGCTTGGTAACTAAAATAATAGGAGATTGACATATGTGCATAGTGTGGGCCTTAGAGCTAATTAATAAATAAGATTGGGACATGAAAAATACTCAAAGTGGCACTCCACATTAGATTTTAAAATTTTGAAATTTCAAACTAAATAAGAAATAAAAATAACGAAGGAAGTTGCTAAAAATCTACACTTTCCAAACCCCTCATTCTCTTCACACAAGAAAAATAGAGAATCAAAAAGATTTCTAAAATGAAATCAACTCAAAAGAATGTATTAACAACTTCTAAAATAATTACTTATTAATATATGTGTTTAAGAAATAAGTGAAATAGATAATTAGAAATGTTTCTAAAATAAAGCCAACTCAAAAGAATGTATTAGCAACTTCCAAAATAATTACTCACTAATATATGTGCTTGAGAAACAAATAAAATAGAGAATTAGGTTTTTAAATGAAATCAACTCAAAAGAATGTATTAACAACTTTTAAAACCTCTACTTATTAATTCTTATGCATAGAAAACAAATAAAGTGGAATGGGGAAGAGTTTTAGAAAGGTTTCTACAATAAAGACACCCCAAACTTGTCAACTCACGCCTATTAAAACTCTATATAAACCCAAACATGAGCACCTCTTCATCCTAGCAAGAACTGGGCAAGTTCCTTCTCGCTCTCTCTGCCTCCTTCTTGGCATCTCTTTTTCTTTCTTTAACTATTCTAAACAATAATTACAGTTGTAGGAAGGAAGTTTTGCGCAAATTCTATGCTAGAAGGAGATTCAATAGAGGAGCTTAAGGATTAAAGCTATTTGAGGTGGAAGTGAATTCTGAATTTTACTTAATTATTTTGATCACAATAAGATGTTCGTGTGTGATTATACTTGAATATGCATGCTCTATGTTGAAATAATCATACAAGTCATGCCTAGGTTTGCATGAATAAAGATGTATGTTATGCGATGATATGATCTATGCTATGTTGTTGCCATGCTCACTTGTTAAATTTCTAAATCATGTTAGTTTATATTCATTAATGCTATGTTTATATTCATTAATGCTATGTTTTACACTTAACAAAAGATTAATCAATATTATAACCACGTATTGGCATAATATTCCAAAGGGGATTATTGTGGGTGTTCTCAAGATTGAAATGATGGGATTTGTCTCTAGTTTACACGGGTAAGACTCAATGTCTCGAATAATGGGTTAAACCCTAGATCCATTGAAAACTGGCATAAAGATTGCTTTTTTCCTCCTTTGATATGAATTTTTATAAGAACACTGAGGTTGACCCCTTTTGGTCTTAATTACGATTGTAAAACAAGTAACAGATTGAATCATGTAATAAATGGAAGTGTTTGACATGTATGTCTTATTTGTTAAAATAACGACTTAAATATTTAGAATGATCTACTGGGCTTTGTGTTCACCCTTCCTTCTTCTAACATTTCCATGAATCAACAAGCAGAGAGCATGCGAATGTCACATAAACAATATTTCTTAGAAATTATTTAATTGTAAGGCATGTTGACCCAAATTTTGTTATTTGAGATTATTTTTGTTGTAATATACAATTAAGGGGTTTTGTACATTTGGATTGAACTAATAATATTGAATTATTTTTCTTCAAGATATCTTGTTATCGTATTGAGAAATAATATGAGTTATGTTACTCAGGAAATCCCAGAGACTTGGGAGTAAAATAGAAAGAATGAAATAAAGTAACACCGGCACACCTCCTGGCCTAGATGTGTGGTCCATGTGTAGAGAATTCGGGGGAGGCGGGGTGTTACATGTTGGCATGGTATAGGTTCCTAGATTTATGGTAATTTGATTACAAATATAGGTTCTCAAATATGTGGAGTATGATGGGTTTCTGGCAGTGTAGTGCATGATGGGTTGTAGCTCTCTTTTTTCTATTTAATTTTTTTTAAAATTTTGATTGTTTTATATTTTCTTTGATTCTTCTCAATGTCTTGAACATTTTGATATGAAGTTCATTGTCAAATTTAACTATTTCAACCTCAAGATAATTTTTGAAGTTTCTTCTCAGTCCATGCGTTAGTAGGGTCAATTTGACATATTTTTTTTAATTTTTTGTTATATTTTTCTCTTTTTTTGACATTTTGAGCATTTTAAAATGAAGATCATTGTCTAATTCAACCTTTTCAACCTTGAAGTAGTTTTTTGAAGTTTCTCAATCCACTTGTCAATAAGGTCAATTTGACATTTTTCTAATTGTTTTGTTATGTTTTATCTTTGATTCTCCTCGATGTCTTATGCATTTTGACACCAAAGCTCATCACCCAATTCAACAATTTTGCCCTCAAAATAATATTTTGAAGTTTCTCTATCTATACCTCACTAGGGTCAATTTGATTTCTTTTGTTATATTTTGCTTTAGTTCTCATCAACATTCTAAGAATTTTTGACACTAAGCTTGTTGCCAAATTCAATTGCTTCAAAATCAAAATAAATTTTCAAAGTTTCTCGGTCCGCATGCCAATTTTGTCGATTCAGTCTATTTTGCCCACACTTGGTTTTGATTGACCATAGTTGATTAAATTTAATTTATGACTAATTAAAGGTCAAAAATTCTAGTGTATTATTATAATACCCCCTAAAAAGGAATTTTGTTAATGAAATTTGAAAAAGTTGTTTACTTGTGTTTTATGTAATGCTTGTTAGTGTTGTTTTTTGTAAGAGCTATATATATTTGGTACGAACCTTGCTTTCGAGCTCACAAGTTGCTTTATTTACTCTTTGAGATTTCCATAGAATTTTACCAATGGGATATCCTTGTTCCTCAAATTGTGTATTTTCCACTTGAGGATTTTGACTACCACCTCCTAATAGGTAGCATCACTCCATAATTGAATTTATCCATTGTGAATGATGTTTGAAGGATCTGAACGATGTCTAAAGGATTGAATTTCTCATCATTGAAACATAAAAAACTTTGTGAACATTGGTCGTTTTTGTTGGCAATTCAAGTCGATAAACTCCATCTCCTACTCATTTTAAAATCTTGAGTACCTCAGTAAAACATGGTGCCAATTGGCCTTTCGCACTGGACCTCTTGATTCCTATTCGTTGATTGACATGAAAGAAATCTTTGTCTTGTTCCTATAACTTTAGATGCTAACATTTGCAATCTACATAAGTCTTCTACCTATCCTAAGCAATTTTCAACCATTTTTGAATTGGTTAGACCTTGTCGTTGATGTCTTGGATTAAGTTTAGTCTGGCTAGTACTTGATCTACATTTTCTCCTGTAGGAATAACTGATCTACATTTTCTCCTATACACTGCGTCAAATGGAGCCATCTATATATAGGAATGAGAGTTGTTGTTTTATGCAAACTTTGCCAATTATAGATGTTTATTCTATTTCCCCAAGAAATATAATGCGCAAGCTCTTAACATATCTTTAAGAATTTTGATTACCCTTTGCAATTGACCATTTGTCTGTGGTTGGAATGTAATGCTCATCATGAGTTTGGTGCTCAATGATCTTTGTAAGCTATTCTAGAATTGTGAGCTGAAACATGCATCTTGATCTAATACAATGGACTTAACAATATTGTGTAGCCTCACTATCTCCTTCACATACATTTTTTCAAGCTTATTAATTGAATCTATGGTATATATTGACAAGAAGTGAGCTACTTTGGTTAGCTTGTCCACAATCACCCATATGGTATCATTTACCCCTCTAGTTTCTTGGGAGTCTCATCATGAAGTTCATGGAGAAATTCTCCCATTTCTTCTCAAGTGTTTGTAAGGGTTGAAATAGACATGATGATTTGTGGCCTTTAGCCTTTAGTTGTTGACAAGTTAGAAACTTTAACATGTACTCAACCACGTCTTGCTTCATTCTCATTCATTGATAGGATTTTAAAAGATTTTGTTACATTTTATCTCCTCTCCGGTATAGGGAATATTTGGTCAGATGGGCTTCATTGAGCATGGTTCCCCTCAATTGATCAACCCTTGGTACATAAACTCATTCCTTAAGTCTTAGTAGGCCATCTGCATCGATCTTGAAGTCTAGATGTTTGTCCATTGGTATGCTAGCCTCAATCCCCATTATTTACCTATTTAGTCTATGAGCTTTCAATATTTTCTTTGACAGTTTTGATTTGATAGTTGTAACGCCCCTATCTTAGGTCCCCATGAATTTTAGTTAGTTTATCTCTTGAAACCGTTTGAAAACTTCATTTAATTTATAAATTAACCCTACAACGAAAAGCACATGATTAGAGTAAATATCAAAACTGTAATAATTGAAAAAAATTTACAACTATATGAACAAATAAATAAATAATTATATATTCTAATATAACAGTGAGACTACGTGATACGTATTCTAATACAATTGGGAATTAGGTATTCTAATACAACTGGGAATTAGGTTTTCTGATACACACTACAAGAAATCGCATCTACAACAACATGCAATATTCGTTGTTATACCCATACGACAACGTTCATGGTGATGTTGTCGATCAAGGTGTTGTTAAACTATTGACTTTTTTAACAACAGTCACGAGCTTGTTGTTTTAAAACGTTGTGTATCGGTCTAACAGTGAGGTTACAACAGCGTTCGCCCGTTGTTAAATGCTTCAATCTTTTAAAACATATTCGACAATGGTCACTGTGCCTGTTGTTGTAGAGATGTTATGACAATAGGAACACGTTGTGGAAACCCTAACCTTTAACAACAGTCACGTGCCTATTGTTGTAATGTGTTGTGTATCGTTTTAAAGCTAAGGTTACAACAACATTCACACGTTGTTAAATGCTTCGATCTATTTACACAAATTCAACAACGGTCTTAATGCCTGTTGTTGTAGATTATAACAACGGGCAAACGTTATGAAAAACCCTACCCTTTTAACTTTTCAACAACGGTCAAGTGGTTGTTATTGTATGTTCATTATTTACAACATGCACATGCTCGTTGTGAAAGCTGTAGTATTTCAAAAACAATCGTTTGCACGTTGTTATATCTTGTATCTTACAACGAAAACTGAACGTTGTCATATGTGTCAATTTTTTTTAATTGTAAAAATATTTTACTACAATATATATTGCATATATTTACTTGTATCTATAAATTTATAATATAAATATAAACATTATTAAACATTTATCCTATTATTTCAAATGCCTCATTTAGTATATACAATCGTTCAAACATATATACAATCCATCAAACATATATATATATATATACAATCCATCAAATATACATACAATCCATCAAACATACATATATACAATCCATCAAAAAGTGTAATTATTATTTACAATAGTTTTATGTACTTCTTTATCCAAGCAATTGTACTTCCAACAGCATTACTCAAGTAATGAATTTCTGATGTTGGTCTATATAAATTAGCATCTTCATTCACTACCTTTACAACCCAAACTCTCCAGCAATCAAAGCCTAGTGGGAGGCCATGAACTTAAGCCTTAGGATTTGTAGTAGAAATCTTTCCTAATGCTACAACTTATTCATCTCTTTCATTTTTGAGATGTCAATTCAATAATTAGCATCTAGCATTCTTAGGAGGCAATTTTTCTTGGGCGGGCTTGCTACCCTATTGTGACTACATAATACATAAACAAATTAAAGATAATATAGACATTATAAGAATAAAAGTTTATAATCAAAGTTGGGTTCAAAATATAGTTTACTTGTGGTGTTTGAGCTTTCGAATGTATTATATTCATGGCTCTTCCACTTGGGCTTTGAAGCCGTTAAACCATATCATAAAGTATATTTTACTATATAAATTTAAGTAAAAAATTAAACTGCAAAGAAAATTTTGCCCTAGTTGTCACCTGTTGAGATTGCATTAAGAGCATGGCAGTCAATGCTTCAACTCTTTCCTCGAGTGTATCCATTTTCTTTAATTTTTCTTCAAGAGTATTTATCCTTTCTACTTTACCTTGAATTATATTCTCTAAGACCTTTACTTTTCTATTACTTTGAATTTGAGCATCAACCTTTGAAGGTGTTGCCCCAAATCCAAGACCTCGAACTCGCCCACGACGCTCAGGTCCTGATACTTTAGCAATGGCATCCTCTCTTAAGTTATCTCTCTCGATTGAATTGGTGGTAGATTGCCTAACGTCATTAATCTTTTACTGCATTCACATAAAAACAAGTAAATTAACTTGATAACTTTCTATTGTTATATAATTTCAATATATATAACTACATATCATTTACTTTAATGATTTACTTACAATTGCTTCTTGAATTACTTCATTTAAAATAGTAACATTTACAACATATATGCTTATGTAAAAATACAAAGAGGAAAAATAAAATGAAGTACGTGCCAAGACCATTACCAATTTATGCTCCAAACGAGCATAGCCCTTCCTACTCATTGTGTGCAATAGTTTTTGACTATTCCACATTTCACTAAACTTTTTGCTTGTTGCCTAATAAAATTAATATATTAATAATAATGAAAAAGAAGAGATGGTTCAAGTTTAAAGTATATATATAAGAAACACACAACAAACCTGAAACTCTTCGGGTAATCTTTCTTCAACAAAAGTATTCCACTGTTTAGGAAACATCACATTGCTAGGCTTAAGATATTTGTCTACAAAGTTCCTATCTTTTTTTCATTACTTCTTTAATTGTTGTAGAAACTTTGGACTTGTATTGCCTCCAGCTGTGTCCCATCTTTTGCAATATCATAGCCTTATTAGACTTGTCAACTACAAATCTTGTCTGCTATGCACGAAAAAAAGGATAAATTAAAGAATTTCTACAAATAAAGTATTAAAATCTCTTAAGAATAAATAATTCAATTATACACATACCTCAATTAACCTCCAAAGTTGTTCTTTAATTTATGGAGCCACATGATGCCAATCTTAAATTACTACAGGCACGTGCTCTCGCACAATTACACTAATATGAGATGATAGCTTCTCAGAATTAGTTGACACTGGCTGTCCTCTTTCATTGAACTCAACTCCCATTCTAGGAGCATGTCCCAAAACCAAACCTATCCTAGTGGGTCCACGCTTCTTTGTTGTTGTGCTATCAGTCTCTATTGCTTTTGCACTATTTTCTGTTTTGGGTGATGATCTTGGTGAGCTGGAGTCCTCATTATACAGGCTTACACCTTCATTCTCAGAATGATTCATTACAGCCAACATAGTTGTCCATTGCTTCTTAGATCTCTTCTCAACTTGTTTAGAGGACTTAAAAAAATGTATTTATATATATAGAATTATTTGTCTCATAATATTCATATAAACTTGACTAAAAATGCATCATTATGAATATCATGTCACTGAAAATAAAATACTTACTTCACCAGCTTCTAAAGTCTTCTTTTTTGTCATAGTGGCTATAGAAGATATAATATGCCTGTTGATACAAAATGCAAAGGAATTAACTAATTACTTCTGATGTAATAAATAACTATCACATAATTAAAAAGTATGATTTAATGCACAATCCAAGTATATAAACTCAGAGAGAAACTCAAGAACAACCACAAGAAGAACCAAAAAAGAAAATAATAATAATAACAGAACAACAACAACAGTTACCAAACCCACAAAGAAGACCAACCATTACAAGCAGAGCTTTCGTTCCCAAATGCAGAAGTAGATATTTCGTTCCCGACTACCCAAAGAAGAACAATAATAACAAATGAAGATTAACAGAAAAAAGACAAAAAAAGAAGATCGATGAACTGAAATGCACAAAGAAGAAGACCAATTGTTACAAGCAGAGCTTTTATTCCCAAATGCAGAAGCAGATATTTCGTTGCCAACTACCCAAAGAAGGACAACAACAACAAATGAAGATTAACAGAAGAAAGACAAAAAAAGAAGATCGATGAACTGAAATGCACAAAGAAGAAGACCAACCGTTACAAATAGAGATTTTGTTTCCAAATGCAGAAACAAATATTTTGTTCCCAAATACCCAAAGAAGAACAACAACAAGATTAACAAAAGAAAGATGAGCAGTGAAAATCGAAGAACTTAAATGCACAAAGAAGATGATCGAACAACAATGACTCTGAAGAAGATTAGTATTCCCGCGTGATTCTTTTTTAGGGCGGAAACTTGTTTTTTCTTCTTTATATATTTTTTTGTAGTATAATGTGAGAATAATATATGAATAATGCGAGTATAACAATTGTTCGATTGTTGATACAAAGATGCGGAGTTAACATATGAATAATGTAGAGATAACATGTGAATAAAATGCGATATAACGTATGCGTAACATATGAATAATTACGAAATAATGCAAGTAATGGTAGAGGTATAACATACCAAGCAACGAATAATGCGTTAATAATGGCATAATGCAAGAATAATAACTGAATGATACGGGTATAAAATTATTCGGTTGTTTTGGTAAAAAAATGCGAGGATAACATGTGAATAATGCAGGGATAACATGTGAATAAAATTTGGTATAAAGTATGTATAACATATGAATAATCATGAAATAATGCAAGTAATGGTATAATGCAAGAATAATATCTCAATAATGCGAGTATAAAAATTGTTTGATTGTTGATATGAAAATGTGGTATAACGTATGCATAATATATGGATAATTATGGAATAATGCCAGTAATGGTAGAGGTATAACATACCAAGTAACGGATAAATACTGTAAGAATGGTATAATGCAAAAATAATAACTAAATAATACGGGTATAAAATTGTTCGGTTGTTTTGGTAAAAAAATGCAGGGATAACATGTGAATAATGCAATGATAACATGTGAATAAAATTCGGTATAAAGTATGTATAACATATGAATAATTATGAAATAATGCGAGTAATGGTAGAATGTTGGTATAAAATAGCAAGCGATGGATAATGCATATATGAATAATGGTATAATGCAACTCATTATTAACCATAATAATAATATATGGTTTATTATTATTATTATTATTAATGCATATTTAGTTATTTAGTCAAAATTAAAGTATATATGTAATCACCCTAAGACTTGTAATGCGTCCACATCAATATGAATTTTTAAAAATTCAAAATAAATATAAAAATGAGTGGAAAATTATTTTTAATGATCATTGTATGATATTTAATCAAGATAAAATTTATTAGAACATTCGGATAGCTAGAAACGTGCGGAGAAAAGTGTTAAAAAACAAGGCATCTTGCTACCGACCGTGGTCCGTCTAATGTCGACCGCGGTCCGTGATGTGAAAAATCCATGAAAAATGCAAAACACACTATGGAGCGCAGTCCTTACAGGCCGACTGTGGTCATCAGTGGAAAAATTGCAGAAATGAGAAAACTAGGTCACATTGGTGACCGCGGTCCGTAAAGTGCCGACCGCGGTCCGTAAAGTGCCGACCGCGGTCCATAAAGGGATGACCGAGGTCCATAAAGTGAAGACCGAGGTCCATGAAGAGAAAACTGTCCAATGACCGAGGTCCGTCTGACGACCACTGCGGTCCGTGTGCGAGCTATATATAGATTTCAAGCGCAGAATTTCTCATTTTGCACTGAAACGATCCGGGATTTGGAGAGGAGCAACAGGGGCGATTCACAGGTGAGTTCTCTAATTTTCTTTGAGTTTTCTTTAAGTTTTGAGCTCATCTAAGAGTATTTTTCAATAGTTTGTGAATCAAAGTGATTAAGATCTATTCATGAACTGGTTGTTGTGGGTTTAGTGTTTGGAAACCAAGTCAAATGGGATAAGCTGCTATTTATTTCCTAATATGTGTGTGTGGACACTAGTATGATGGATTTAGGATGGTTGTTTGGTGTTAGAAATGAAGGGATCGATTTCATTGAAAGTGAATCCCGTTTTTGAGGCTTGATTAATGG
>JAJIYU010017787.1:0-11515 GCA_030144865.1 Tinospora cordifolia | reverse complement strand
TAGGTATTATTCAATTTCTATTTTGATGAACTATATTTTTTGGGTAAGTGATATACAGATGACAAGGAAGTAAGAGGCCGTAAACATAGCTGTGAGAATTTTTAACCTTTTGACATTACTGCTTCCTGGGAGTTTCACCCTTATCATATACAGAGTGGCAATTGACTGCACTTTGTGAATAAAGGACTAGGATTTGAGATTGGTATTTTGTCCTTGGTTTTGATCTATTTGGCCTAACTTAACCTCAGTTAACTCAAATCTTTGGAATTTTTCTGATCCATCCTATATTGATGAACTGCACATATATATTTTTTTCTTTTAATTCATTTCATTGAGTTTGAAATTGAAATTCACTTCTTTCAACGTTAACTAATTAATTTATAAAGGCCCTGATTTTCTTTTATGCTTACAAAGAATTTTAAGGAAATTACAGCTATGGTTACAGGCTTCTGGTTTATGTTGTCTTAAAAGGCTTCCTCGTATTTCATTATGTTACGATATTTAAAAAAGCAAAAGCTATCAATTTATTTAGTACTCAATATCAGCCTTGAATTTTCTTGTTACAGATTCCGACAAATGCCGCTGGTCTTATTGAGTATAGGGCACATCCTTTTTGGAACCAAAAGTACTGCCCTTCTCATGAGCATGATGGAACCCCTCGATGCTGTAGCTGTGAACGGATGGAAGTACGTGTAGAATAATGTATCTTCAACTGTTTTCTTTTGAGTTACCCTAGAAATGTCCTTTTGGCACTAATGCACACCCTGTCCATGTGTGAATGGACACACTACCTCATGATTACATACATAAATTAATACTCCTGATTTTGAAGTATAACAAATGCAAATTACCCATCCCTACTGTATGCAGCCAAGAGATATACAATATATCTGCCTAGATGATGGGCGGAGACTATGTCTGGAGTGCCTGGATTCTGCAATCATGGATACCAATGAATGCCAACCACTATATATTGATATACAAGAATTTTATGAAGGTCTAAACATGAAAATAGAGCAACAAGTTCCATTACTCTTGGTTGAGAGAACTGCTCTGAACGAGGCCATGGAAGGAGAAAAGAATGTAAGCTACTTGCTTCAAGTAATTATAGTTAAAGACGAACCATGTTAATACTTCATGGGCTTTTAATGTTTTGTTTTTGTTTTGCAGGGTCATCATCACATGCCTGAGACCAGAGGACTCTGTCTTTCCGAGGAGCAGACTATTAGCACCGTAAGGATTATTCTGCATTTTCTACTCTGAGAAGCATTGAATCATGCATAGAAGTCATAAACAAAAAGCTATGAGAAACAAGCTTAAATAGTCAGTGTTTTTTTTTTTTTTGTCAAATGTGCAGATATTAAGAAGGCCAAGGATTGGAGGAGGAAGAATAATTGACATGATAACTGAGCCATTTCCACTGACTCGCCGCTGTGAAGTGACAGCCATTCTAATTTTATACGGTCTTCCAAGGTATTATCTTCATGGATTTTTTTTATCAGTTCCTATATTGTTGCATTGACATGATATATATTATATATAATAAGAAACACCTCTCTTCCAGATTGTTGACTGGATCGATTCTAGCGCATGAGATGATGCATGCATGGCTGCGGCTCAATGGTTCTTTCTCATCTTTGATTGTTAAAACCTGTCCACTTGGTTCCATGCTTTGGTAAAGAAGGCTGTTTTCCTAAAGATGCTGAGTTTGCATTTGTTTGTTCACAGGATTCAGAACACTTCCACCTGATGTTGAAGAAGGTATATGCCAGGTACTAGCTCACATGTGGCTGGATTCAGAAATTATGTCAGGTTCTGGTAGTAGCAATATTGCATCAACTTCATCATCTTCTTCTGCATCCACTTTGCCAAAGAAGGCGAATCGGTCCCAATTTGAGAAGAAGTTAGGGGAGTTTTTCAAGCACCAGATAGAGTCTGATACATCACCGGCATATGGAGATGGATTCAGAATTGGTAACCGAGCAGTGCTTAAGTATGGTCTTCGTCGCACACTTGACCATATTCAATTGACAAATAGCTTCCCATACTGAAGTATTCTCCCCAACAAATGTGTGTTAAACCCTTTAATATTAAATATAGGCGCTGAAACACATTTAAGTACTGAGCTTCGCGAGTCTGCAGCATCAATATTTCAGGCATCCACTCTTGTTTCCGATGCTTCTACACAAAAACACAAAAGGAATATACTGAGAGTAGTGGTTTTGCATTGGTCTATCCGTGCAGTGAACATGATGGCTGAGGAATGTGGTGTTTGGGATGGCTGATTCATCCTTTATAGGGGATTCGTATAGCCTACATGGTCTCTCTAATCATTCTTGCTCGATAGTCACGTATTGGGAGATTCACAAGCATTAGTCATATACATGCCATAAAGAGTAGAACTGCAGGAGTTTTATCTATAAATCATACGGATAGACGAAAATGAAATAATTATAGATCTTCAGTGTTCTGCTTAGAGGTCTCTTGGGTGTGTAAAGGGTAAATGAACTGTGCTATAATAATCACCTTTCTTTGAGCTTATCGCTAGTGGCTCTTGATGTACGTGTAGCCCAAGAGAACTCAGCTTGCTGCTTGTCTTTCCACACAAGTTTTCCAGCTGCGAAATTTTACTATCAATAAAGTCCATGGCAATTTGTGCTTTCTTAATTCAAGAATCTCATGTTGTTATTTTACTTAAACCTACTCTCTTTATATATATAGTCCATGTGTATGTGCTTTGTACGGGATTAAATTTATATGTGTTAATAATTTTAAATGTGTATATTTTTGTTGTAAATTTTATTTTATTTAAGTAATAATATAGTGGGTTAACTCTTGATTTATAATTTAATATTTTAATAACTATTTAATTAAAAGGTAAAGTAATTGAAAATTTATTATATATATATATATATATATATATTTGTGTGTATTAGGTGGGAATTAAGCCTATGTTGATGAAATTTCTATTTTATCATTCACCTGGTTTGGCGTGGTAAATCGTAACGATTATCATATATAGCAGCAGTGTGTTATACTTCAATTAGACAATGTTTGAAGCGCCCGAAAGACCGCGCGCGAGCGAGAGGTAGCCTCTAATGCGCTTCGTATTATCCTACGTAGCGTTTCGCAGCACTCTCTTCCTCTTCAGCCAAATCCAGACTCACTGCAACTTCTCCTCCGCCACTTTCCCCACCCGAGTCTCCCTCTACCTCCGAAGAGCCTCGCTCATCGATTCTATCAGACTCGCTCTCCGCTCCAACTCTCCTCACTCTCTACCCCAACTCCTTGCTCATCCCTCCCTTCTTGACTCCTTCGTCATCACTCACGCCCTGCGATCCGCTCCTTCACCGGACTCAGCCCTCTTCCTCTTCCAATCCCTCAAATCCCTTCCTAACTTCTCCCCCACCCAATCTATCCTCCACTCAATCGCCAAAATCCTCGCAAAATCCAGGCAACATGATGAACTCCGTTCTCTCATCGCTGCCATCAACGCCGGCGAGTTCACCAACGTCGCCCGAGTCACTTACATGGACCTACTCCGATGGTACGCCTTGGCTGGAGACCTTCAATCGGCTGTCGGAGTCTGGAACGAGTACCGGCTCGCCTTGCCGGCCGGAGGGAAGAAGCATCGCCATCCTTGTACTGAGTCTTATAACCTCCTAATGGAGCTTTACGCAAAGAAAGGTGAGAACTTGGAAGCTGTGGAGATGTTTTCTCGGATGATTAACGAAGGTGCAAACCCTAATTCGCGAACTTACACAGTTGTGATCGATCACTTAGTGCGTTCTGGGAAGTTGGATGCTGCCTTGAAGGTGTTTGACATGTTGCCTTGTTTAAGAATTAAACGCACCTTGAATCAATACTCGGTTTTAACGGAAGCTTTAATTAGTAAGAAGCAGTTTGATTTGGTTAAATTGTTGCTTGAGGAAATGCAAGCCGATGGGATTTTGCCGGGTAGTTCAATGCGGATGTCGTTGTGCTGTATCCACAATGCTGGCTTTGTGAAAGAAACAGAGGGCATTCTTGAAGATTTTTCATCAGATGGAAGAATTGGTAGCATTCAATTTTCTGCAGATTTTAGTGATGAAGAAGATGATGCCTGTGTGGATAAAGATCAAGTCAAGGTTAATGGGGATGACATTAAGTTGAAACCTTGGTTGGATCCAAGTGCATTAGCGGTTGCATTGAGTGATTGGAATCCTGAGGAGGTGAGGACACTGGAAGATGCAAAATTCACGTGGACGACTAGGTTAGTTTGTAAGACTCTTAGGAATTTTAAGCATGCAGAAACAGCGTGGAAATTCTTTTGTTGGGTGGCACACCAGCCAGGTCAATTCACACATGATATTTATACAGTATCAAGGATGATCACTATTTTAGCACGACATGGGCATGTGGAACTGGTTGATCAGCTTGTCTCCAAGGTCAAAAGGGAGGGAATTCAATTATCTTTTAGCACTTTGAGATTGATCATTGACTTTTATGGTATTTCAAAAAAAGCTGATGCTGCATTAAGGATTTTCCGGGACACTGAAGTGTTTTATGGCTCACTATCTAAAACCAATTTGATGTTATTATATTCTTCACTCTTAAGGACATTAATTAAGTGTAAGCGAGGTTTGGATGCCATGGATTTACTTGACGAAATGATGGTGTCTGAGATTTACCCAGATATTCAGACCTTCATTGGGTTGATGCAGCATTTTGCATTCGAAGGAGATTTGAGAATGGTGCAGAAATTGCTTGGGATTGTTAGGCAAAGTGGTAAAAAACCGGATGCATACATGTTTCAAATCTTAATTCGTGCTTACTGTGAGAATGAGAGAGCAGCTCTTGCAATGAGGGTTTTTGAGGATATGAGGAACTCAGGATTGGTACCCGATGCAGCAACGAAAGCATTGCTAGTAAAGAGTCTTTGGAGGGAAGGGAAGCTTAGAGAGGCTGCAGCTGTAGAAGAGAGATGTGAAGAGATCAATAGCATACTTCCACTTGCATTGCCTGGACATGTATGGACTGTGAGCAGTGATGATCTTACAAGAGTTTACAATTTATACTGCAATAGCTTTGCAACCAATTGTTTTTAACTTATAGAACATTAAGCAAATTGGAAGTGCATTGTCTGGTACGCTTCTGTCAGCTTCCTATATTAGGGTTTGCTGCTATATTCCCTTATAATGACAGCATTATATTTTTTAGTCGTGTCCAATTGTTTTTAATCTTGGACAAGGATGTTTTTTTGGGATGCTACACATTGATTTATTTCTTTTGGTCTTGATGTCATTACGTGATAATGAATATGCTTTGTGATAATTTTTTGAGAAGACTAGAAGTTCATTTATACTATCTTCTGATATGACTAAAACATCAACTGTAATTTAATCAGGTGCTAATTAAGCAAACAGATCCATAGATCCTTGTGGTTGAACCATACTCATAGCTGTTAGTGGGAACTTCTAGTTCTGTACAAACAGTCCCAAAATGTTGAACTACTGAGGAGCCCAGACATTTATCAAATCTTTAGTAACCCCTTCCTTTTCAATTTTCTTTGTGTGGTTCTACATTTACTTTGAACAGCACAAGATGTTGGAATTTTCTTGCTTCAGAATATTTTTTTTAAGTAGTTTTACTTTCTTCAAGAGTGCATTTTAGTGAATCCTTAAAATATTATTAGAGAGTAATGCCATGTGTACGCTATTTTCTGTCGCTCTATTCCAATGCTTGTATTAATTTGTCTAGGATGTTTTAGGAAAATAATTTAGATGTCATGCAATTCATGTGCATTCCCAAAATGTCTAAGGAATCAATGCTAGAGGCGGAATGTGACATACATGAAGCATTTTCATTATTAAATGTTCTGCCAGCTAAACTAATCAACTTCTAAGTTGCAAACAAATAAATGTTGTTGTATTCATATTGCATTGGAAATTAGCTTTTTTGGCATGAATTTTGAACAAAATCTTTTACGTCACTAATAAGTAGGAAAACAGAAAACAAGACTAATACATGGAGTGGCCATAGAGCTGGAACTCAATGCTGAAAGTGGCCTTGATTCCAAGCGAAGTTCAGGAACAAAGAACCCATTTGGCCAGAGTGTTGGTTTTCTCTAGAATTTTATAGTTGCTTTTCTCCATCTTGATCCTATCAACATCTGCTGCCAAAAGCTTAGGTTTTAAATGCTTTATTTAGTCTGTGCTATAATTCTACAAAGAGGTTGAGATGCTTGACAAAGTCTTTACGATGTAGTCCATGCTTGGTCGATCGGCTGGATTCCTTCTTAAGCAATTCTCAATCAGTCTTGCCAGGAATAAAGCAAGGTTAATAGAATAATTTTCTTGAAGGGCAGGATCTACAAAGTCCTTGAGTTTCTCATTAGGATTTTCATCTTGTAGGATGGTTCTTAAGGACACTGATAAGGACAAATCTCCTTCTCCAATTGTGGCAGCAGCCTCTTTCCCGGTAAGTATCTCTAGCATCACAACCCCAAGAGAATAAACATCAAGCTTTGGGGAGATGACACCGTTCTCCAAATACTCAGGTGCCATGTAACCTTTGGTCCCAACTATGTGCCTTGTCAATGCAAACTCATTTTCCTGCCCCTCAGCTGACCTGGCTAGACTGAAGTTTGCAATTTTGGCTCTGAACTCATTATCAAGGAGGATATTGCTGCTCTTGATGTCTTTATGAACATGAGGATGGTTTGTATAGTTGTGGAGGTAATTTAGTCCACTGGCTATGTCCAGAGCAATTTGGACCCTCTGTGCCCAGCTCAAAATTGCTTTGGTACTTTCGCTATAGATCCAATCAGTGAGAGCTCCATTCGCTGCATACTCAAAAACAAGATACCAACTGCCCTCATGGAAGGAAACACCAGAAAGCTTGATCATGTTGAAATGATTAATCTTGCTGAGTATATTAATTTCATTAGACACATCCTGATGAGTTATCTTAATGGCAGATAAGTTTCCATTGATGGTACCTCGATAAACAGATCCTTTGATCCGACAGCTTGGGCTGAAATTTGCTGTTGCAGATTGCAGTTCTTTAAACTTGTATACTTTTAAGGACTGAGCAATATCAGATGTACATGCAAGTAACTCTTCTGACTCTTCCTCTGCTGTTTTAAGTGGTTTTTCATAACTCGCAACGCTGCCTGACTCAATAAATTGTTCAGTTTTACTCTGTCTTGGTTCAGCTTTGGTCTTTCTCCTGTTACGAAAGAACACCAAGAACACTGCAACACATAGAACCAACACAAGAATGCTGACTGCAACAATTCCAATAACAACGTAGATCCAAACGTTACTCTTTCCTTTGGATGGAGTTGGAGGCATGGGAGAAGTTGGTCGTTGAGACTGTGCCGGTGGTTGTTGTGCTTCTGATGTTTGAGAACTAGATGGTGGAACCTGGAGAGGAACAAGAAGGGTCGTGAAGGGATAAATGGTGTCGTCACTCTCAGTAAGCTTATTAGCTTGGAGGGTACTGTCAGTATCCACACCAAATTTGCTGCCAATTTCCGAAACAAAATCATTGGGAACGATAACATAACTAAGCAGGTACTTGACACCTTTGGCAGCTTGATCTTTTGTTGGACAAGCACACCTAAGAGGAATATTTATCTCATCACCAGTTTGCAACCTTTGAGCCAAAAATTTATTTTGATTCTGTAGAGCTTGGCAGGTTGTTAGGCCTTGGTAGGTGTTGTTTGCGATGGACAAGTAAATATCGCCTTGTTGTACAACATATGATGAATTTGTCTGATAATAGTTACCTGAACAAGAACAATTGACTGGAACAATGACTTGCTTGTTTGTCGGAAAAGTTGCGTTGCGGGGAACTGAGTTAATGCGCGAGAGCTGAAATGGGTCAGATTCCAAAAGGGTAGAGATTGAAGACACAGTGGAGTAAGGGGGTTGGGATCTAAAAATAAGGTAAGTTTGGCAAGTTGAGTTTTGGCCATTACAGGCGTAGCCAAGAGCAGAAGTTGAATTATCTGTGTTTTGACAGTCTGTGGTGATCTTGCCAACGTAGGGCTGCTGTGCAAGAAGCAGAGAAGATGAGGTGAGGATGGAAAGGCAAAGAAAAAGGAGAAAGGGGAGCTTCATCGTCTGCGTCTCTTCCTTGAAGAAGTTGAACGAAAGTTTTTTCAGATCGAGATTTATTCAGATAACGATGGGAAGGGCTAAGGTGAGAAAGGGGAGGGTGAAAAGGAGGAGAGCTTTGCTTGGTTGACCAGGCTTATTTTATTTTATTGATTTATTTTATTATCATTATTTTTCGCAAGGTCAAGTAGGGGAGGAGAAAACGCGCACTGCAGTGGCTGCTGATTGGAACGAAAAGTAACGAACGGGACTGGAGTTGTGCGCCATTAAATGGATCGATTGATGATTCTGTACGTCAAATGACTGGAGGGTGGAAACCAAACCGCGTCATGTATTAGTCAAATGCCATAATAACGGATGTGAAGAACAACTCCTTGCTTTGCATTATTTGAGAATCGTTTTGTTTGCTAAAAATATAATTTCACTAGAAAAAAGACGGTTTTGAATTTAGCAGTAAGCAGATAGTTACTACTGAACAAGTTGGTCATCAACTCCGGCAATGTGGGTCGTTTTGGTGCTCTGTCAAGAAGAAACTAATTATTGAATATAATTCAAATCTTTTAAATTAATATTTGAATCTTTGAGGAAATCTGGTGTATGTGGTTTATCTAGTGTTAAGAGGGGTTTCTACCCCAAATAATACCAATAATCCACTTAGAGACAAATCTGAGAATTCTAATCTAGAACTGTAATAGTAATTTTTTTAATACAATTATTGCTATTTACGATCATAAAATTTCTTATGCACGTCAAAATATGTATGCTTTAATTATTCAAAAGTTATAAATATTGTAATTGTATAAAAAATTGCACATAACTACAGTTATATTTATATGTACTTTTCTTTCTTATATTTATATTGTAATATGTATTATTCAAGTGAAATTAATAACAATGTAAAAAGTCCAGTGCATTATCAATATATCTCTTCAAATGCTTGTGGGCTCTGTTTTCATTTAAACCAAGCTCGTTGGACTGAGGTGCGGACGCCAGAGGGCGCCATAATTTTGGTAGCTCCATCACATTTAATTTAGTAAGATGAAGGGAAAAATACGTTTTTATACCGAAAAAGTAATAAATATTACAAAAATATCTTATATATAAAAAATATACAACCAAAAAGTGTAAAAATAAAAATAATCATCGTGTGCAGCGGCAACATAGATCTGAGCAAGTAGACAAACAGAGGGAGCACGAACAGACGAACATAAATTGTGTACAGTGGCAGTTGTGTGCAACAATAGAGATCCGAGCAAGTAGACGAACAAAGGGAGTAGACGTGTCATAAACCAGTGGCGGAAGAATATCAGAGAGCAGGCTACAGCGGTGCACCAACAACAAATTAGCAGTGACATAGCAGGCACAATGAAGGGAATCGACAACTGAAGCAGAACTAGCAACGGTGCAAGCCTGATGAAGGAAAAAAAAAGTGACAGTGAGCGGGAAGGTGAGCAGTGGAGCAGGAAACCAAGAAAAAAAAAGAGAAAAGAAAAAAAAGACTGTGTACTATTAGTATACAAATGATATACTGTATATATATAGAATTAGTATCCGTATATTATCTGTATATACTATGTATATTTTACATAAACAATATACTACGACTTGTTCCTGTGAGCATCGACAACACAGAGAGATCAAGAGGAATGTCATTACCTCAACATCGCCGATTCAAGATCTAAAGATTGACATAGGGGTCTTCTTCACAGGTGAGCAGAAGAATAGTAGAACGACACAATCGGGGTTCAACTCAGGAAGAAGAAGGCGACAAGCAACAATAGTAGTGGGAAGAAATAGCCAGGAAAAAGAAGACTCAGGAACAACAGAATGACGTAGTGGGGTTCAACTCATGAAGAAGAAGGTGACGAGCAACAGCAGCAGTGGGGTTCAACTCTGGCAATGACAATCGAAAGAAGAAACAGCCAGGAAAAAGAAGATGATGAATCGCGAATAGCAGAATAGTACATTAGCAAACAATAATTGATGAATGGTGAACTATAGAACCGTGATGAACGACAAAAGGCAAGCAGCCATGGTGTTCTTCTTGATTTAGCAACACAAAGAGATCAACTGTGGTAATGATGGAACAGTAGCAACGGCAGCATCGACAATAGTTGTAGTGGTAGCACCGACATTAGTTGTAGCAGTTGCTTCTTCTTCTTCTTCGTGAGATACAAGCAATCATGAGGAGTGCGAGATCTATTCTTCTTCTTCGTGAGATCAATTGGAACCCTAAATTAGATATTTTTAATAAAAGTGTTATGTCAGGACCCTTTTTAATGTCACTTATGGGCGGCCTGACCGACACAATAGTTAGACGAATCTACTCTGTAGTCAAACTCGCCGACTACTATTAAGCCTTACCATCAAACTGTTTATAGTATTCAGAGTGCATCAATAAAAAGATAAGTGAAATAATATGATAACAACAACAAAGTCTTTAACATTATTGTCGCAACCCACTTCGTAAAAGTGACGTTACGACTGACACATAATACCATACACGCTATATCTACATATATAATACTATGCCAGCCTCTTACACTCAATACTACTCAATATCCATCCAAAAATTTCGACAGAGTCTCCCCTAAAATTTTAACTTATCCCAATAAATTCATCACCTAATAACCACATTATCAATCCACAGTTCACAACAAATAATGTTAAACCACATGTTGTCATCATTCATAACTCATAATTTATAATTTACAAAATTCCACTCTTAACTAGTATAAACAGGTCCAAATATCTCTAATGATGTTACATATATAGTGATAATTATATTATACAAAAATATAATCCACAAAATAATTAAACCTATGCACACAGCAGTGACTGAAGAGTCGACTACCCTTCTTATGCTGGTTTCTTTCCTTTCTTATTTGTTCCTAAAATGTTAAAGATAATAAGTGAGCTACAACATGCCCAATGAGTAATTTTTATTAATGACATTTAAATGCATTTAAATAATCATGCAGAAAATCAAATTGGATAAAACATTTAAATTCATCATGCATATTTAAGCCATACATATATCATGTAAGTTTCAATGCATCATTTAACAAAACATATGCACATCCACATCTTTCAGAAGTAGAGTCAGTCTCACTTCTTGTGTAGCCTGGACAATAGTAGACTGTACCTCTAATTATCACCCACTCCACAACCATTTCGAAGATTATTATATAGAGAAAGGCTGATACTTTTCATGACTCAGTCCCACATAAATTGTCATATAGGAAGTATTATTCTCCATGGCTTAGTCCATCGAAACGATACCGTATTTTAGATCTGCTCTTGCAAATCAAAAACACGCTGCCGTGTAAATACAGTTTATGAGTTTCAAATCAAATGCAACAAATGTCAATACAGTTTATGAGTTTCAAATGTCAATACAAGTAGCATGCTTA
>JAJIYU010017786.1:0-11521 GCA_030144865.1 Tinospora cordifolia | reverse complement strand
CAGGATAATATTTCCTTAACATAGATACATGGAACACATCGTGGACACTAGCCAACTGAGGAGGTAGAACAAGTCTGTATGCAACAGGACCAATCCTCTCCAGGATCTCAAATGGTCCTACAAAGCATGGAGCTAATTTCTCCTTCACTCCAAATCTCATCTGACCTTTTTGAGGGGAAACCTTCAACAGTACCAGGTCACTCACTGCAAACTCTAAAGGTCTGTGTCGATGATCAAAATAGCTCTTTTGACGATCTTGGGCTTTTTTTCAAATTTTGTCTAATCTGCTTAATCTTTTCTGTGTGATCTGCAATAATCTCTGGCCCCAACAACTGTGATTCTCCAACTTCATACCAGCAAGTTGGAGATCTGCACAGTCGACCATATAAAGCCTCATATGGTGCCATGCTAATACTAGCCTGATAGCTGTTATAATAAGCAAACTTACACAAAGATAAATACTTACTCCAAGTCCCACCAAACTCCAATATACACGATCTGAGCATATCCTCCAACATCTGAATCACCCTCTCAGTCTGACCATCGGTTTGCGGGTGAAATGTTGTACTGAGATGGAGATGGGTACCAACTCAAGAGTGCATAACCTGCCAAAATCTCGATATAAATCGCGGATCTCTATCCGACACAATAGAAACAGGCACCCCATGCAATTTCACAATCTCCTGAACATATAACCTGCTCAGACGGTCTATCGAGTATCTAGTGTTCATCGGAAGAAAGTGTGCAGACTTAGTCAACCGGTCAACAATAACCCAAATGACATCATATCTACCTTGAGACCTAGGAAGTCCTGTAATGAAATCCATAGTAATATGCTCCCATTTCCACTCTCGAATGGGTAACGGTTGCATCTGACCTCCAGGTCTTTGATGCTCAGCTTTTACTTGTTGGCACACACTACATTTTTGCACATACTCCGCTATATCCTTCTTCATCCCATGCTACCAAATTGTCTTCTTCATATCCTGATACATTTTTGTAGACCCTGGATGAATAATATATTGAGATCTGTGTGCCCTTTCAAGCAATGCTGCCCTTAATTCCTTATCAACAGGTATCCATAATCTTCCTTGATAACGCAACACACCATCAAAACCTCTCTGCTAGTCAACTCTATCTGCACTGTTAGCCCAAGTCTCATACATTGTCAAATCAGGATCATGCTGTTGTAACTCTCTGATCTTCTGAATATGAAAGTTTGCCAACTGAATATGCATCTGAACACAAATATCAACATGTGGCTCCATAGAGAAAATACTCATCATAGTCACTCTCTCTAAAAGTTGCCACTCTTGAGCCATCTAAAAAGCTACTACACTAGTCTCTGCTCGTTTTCTACTCAGTGCATCTGCTACAACATATGTATTTCAATGTTATCATCCCCTCCTTCTTTCACATCATCAAAATAGGCAGTATTAAAACAATAAATGCACATAAATAGGTCCATGTGAGATATTCATAAAAGGATAGAGTGTTTTTATATATATAATGTTTAGGTTCATAACAAGAAAACAAGCTATAAGGCTCAAAATTGGCTACAAAGGATTATAAATGCTCGAACCGGCCTTTAGGCTATGACTCAAACAATGATGGCCTACTTCATTTTCCTCCTATAGTTATTCCTAAGCAGTGTTCAAGATAGATTTAATTATTTTAAGAGTTCGCAAAAAATTTTCTCCACTTGTGGTTTGATTTCTACTCCTTACTTTTCTCAGTTTTTGAATTCTTAATCTACCTAAGACTACAGATATCTGTCAAGGTCAAATTTCAGACAAACCAAGCACACAAATTGTTTAAAAGTACCCTAGTTCTTTGTCTCATCACACTAGAGAAATTTTCAATTTTATAGGTTATTCAGTGAAAATTTTCAAAAAAATATGGCATAGATCTAGCCTAAGTGACATCTATATGCTCTATATGCTCATGTCCTAACTAATGTGCTCATGTATTAACATTAAATAAATAATCCTAATTTCTAAATGTCATGAGAGAATCTCAATAGTTATGTATGTGATATGCCCATAAATATATGCAGTTTAGAAGCATTAATGCACACAAAATATGTAAATATAAAGGAAAAATAAACCGGAAATGAAATTGAAGAAGATTTTCTTCAATGCGCACCCCCAAACTTAAATTGTGTCTTGTCCTTAAGAGCACACTTTAGTTTGACACTCACAGGGAAGATAGTACGCTAGAGCACTCAGAAAACCTGCATGTGGCAAAAAGAAGACAAATATTAGAGAACAATTAACTAAAATGCATGATTTTTTTTTGACTAAACTACCATGCATGCATACCATAATATCGTGCGGCTACTTATATTTTAGGAATGGATCTTATGATTGTTTCATAGGACTTTTCTGAGTATGAACAACATCCTGCAGCTCTTTCATAGCATAATCAGGCTTCCTATGTGCTTGTCTAGCCTCCCCTTTAGCAGATTCAACATCTTTAACTTGAATATTAGGAGGTCTAGGCTTTTCAATCTCTCTCTGATTGCCAGCTTGCATCATATTACTCTTTTTGCATTCTTGCACTTCAGTAAGGGGCTTCAACAAGCTATAGATGTTGAAGACAACTCGTTTGTCATTTATTCGCAATGTGAGATCTCCCCTAGCGACATCTATTAGGGCTTGACTAGTAGCTAAGAATGGTCACCCAAGAATCAGTGGTATCTCCCCGTTTTCTTCCATATCAAGAACTACAAAGTCAGCTGGGAATATAAACTAATCCACCTTTACTAGAACATCCTCAATAACGCCTCATGGATAAGTGATAGAACGGTTTGCAAGCTGAAGGGTAATACTGGTTGGCTTGATCTCTGATAGGCCTAACTGACAATATACTGAAAGGGGCATGAGATTTACGTTGGCACCCAAGTCAGAAAGAGCTTTATCAAATATATTAGTGCCTATGCTGCACAGAATAATGAAACTCCTTGGATCTTTCAACTTCTGAGGCAACTTTCTTTGTATTATAGCATTGCACTCCTCTGTCAACCACATAGTCTCATAATCTACTTGCTTCTTATAAAACCTCAGCGAAAAGGGTAACGGAGGAGGATCAAGGTATTTGTTGCCTTGAATAGTGATGTCGGGACATCTAACCATCTTCTTTTCATCATCAGTGGGTGTTGGATCAGTTGACTCAATAAGAGCTAGCCCTTTAGAATATATAGTCTCATCAACTAGCATAGGAAGGCTAGATGGAATGGGTGGTCTCTGAACTTCTCTCCCACTTCTTATAGATATGGCACTACAGCTTTCTTTAGGATTTTCCTGAGTGTTATTAGGAAAAGAGCTTCGTTGCCGATTGGAGAATCCTTGGGCTATCTGTCCTATCTGAGTCTCAAGGTTCTTCACAGTTGCATTCATATTTTCCATTTGTATTTCCAAACGTGAGACTTTGTTGTCATTCTGATATATTCTTCTAGTTAATTCTTTAAAGAAACGAGCTTGCATATTCATGATCTCGTCTAGTTTGTCTTCCATAGATGGTTTCTTTTCAAATAGACTCTGTTGAGGGACATAACCCGGTGGAGCTTGCAAGACATTTCTGTTATTCGCATAAGAGAAGTTTTCATGTTGATGGATCCCCAGATGATAATATCGAGGAGCATTGGACCCCTATTGTTGACCTTGATAATTATTGAATCAGTTCACCGCATTTAACTGCTCTATAGAAGCGTCTGTATTAAAAGAGGCCTTATGTGCTTCTGCTATAGCCAAAATAAATTGGTTCTAAGGAGGCTAAAACTGCCTATTGCCCAATTTCTCAGTTAATGAATTCATCTGGTGAGTCATGGAAGCTATCTGAGCCTACAAAACTGTAATCTCATCAACCTCATGTACTCCACCTCGTTTCACTAATCCTCTTTCTGTGCCATATCCATATGCATTAGCTGCCATATCTTCAATGAAGTGAGTGGCCTCTGTAGTAGACTTTCCCATCAAGGAACCACCAGTAGCTGAATCAACCAAGGCTCTAATAGGTGGTGTCAAACCACTGTAGAACATCTGAATCTGTAGCTAAAGAAGATAGCCATGTTGTGGGCATCTTCGCAGTAAATCCTTAAATCTCTCCCACGCTTCATAAAGAGACTCGAAGTCTGACTGCTTGAACGAACTAATTTCACCCCTAAGTTGATGAACCTTGGCAGGAGTGAAATACTTTTGCACGAATTTCTGTCTCATCTCTTCCCAAGTGGTGATGCTGCCTGGTAAGAGAGTCTACAGCCATCTCCGTGCCTTATCCCTTAAAGAGAAGAGAAAAAGTCTCAATCTCAACTGATCTTCAGTCACACCATTCATCCTGATAGTATCACAAATTTCCATGAATGAGTTCAGGTGCGCCATCAGATCTTTAGTTGCCAAACCCCCACACTATTGTTGTTGTACCATTGTAATCAAAGAGGGCTTTAACTCAAAGTTATTGGCATTGATGGGTATTCTGGCAATTCTAGAGTAGTTATTATTAAGCACAGGCTTGAAAAAGTCCCGGAGAGGTGCTTTACCATCAGTACCAATTGCAGATTTACTACTCTTAGTCATATCAGATCTATGGCTTCGAGTCTCCAGCTGAAATTGTCGAAGTGTTTTCAACCAGTCTGGATCACTCAACTCTATTGAGTTTTTACTCATTAACAACCTGAAACACCACAAGCAAAAAAAAAAAAAACAAATCAAGTGTAGCGAACCAACAAATTAAATAAATAAAATACAATAAAATAAAGAGAATAAAAATAGAGAGAACAAAAAAAGAATAGACAATAATAAATAAATTACAATGAAACAATGTTAAATAAAAATAAAAATAAAAATAAAGATAAACTAAACTAACTAAAATTAATAAAATGCCTTAAAAAATAAATAAATAAGAATAAAAATAAAAATTAAATAAATTGAAATATGCTAAAAAAATAACAATAACAAAAATAAAATAAACTAAACTAAAAAAAATTGCTTACGAATAATAATAATAAAATAAAACTAAACTAAACTAAATGAATAATTAAAAAAATAAAACAATTAAAACTAAACACTAATAATTAAATAAGAATAACAGTAATAATAAAAAATAAAATAAAACTGAATTGAATTAACTAATGAAATCAAATACACAATAAAAATAATTTTAATGCCTTTTATAAATAAATTATAGAAATTGACTAAATTAATTTTATGCCTAAAAAATAAAATAATTAAAGCTAAGATAAAAATAAAACTAAACTAAATTTAAAAAGGTATTTAAAATAAAAATAAGACTAATAAAAAAATACTAAACTAAAGATAATTAATGAATTAATAAAAATAATAACTACAATAGAGTAATAAAACAAAAGATGAAAAAAGAAATAAAAGAAAAAAAGAAAAACTAACCTAAAAAGAAAAGAAAAGAAAACCCAAAACAAACCAAAAAAATAATAAAAAACAATCTAAACTAACTAAACTAAATAAAAACAATCAAAACTAACTAAACTAATTTAACTGAAAATAATCAATTGTTATAAAAAAATAAAAAAACAAAACTATTGAATTAAGCTATTAAATTATAAAAATGATTTGAATCTAATAAAAATAAAGAATAAAATAAAATTAAAATCCTTAATTAAAATTTTAATCAATTTCAATTGGTTTCAAGATTATTAACATCGTTCCCCGGCAACAGCGCCAAAAACTTGTTGGGATCACTGCAATTATATATGATCGCAATAGTAATATACTCGGTAAATATCGGATTATCGTTCTCTAGGAACAGTTTGTGGTTACTATCTTAAATCTCAATCTAATTTTAATGTCAATTTTATTAAGGATTAAAATCAAATTACATATTAAAAACTTAATTTAAATTTAAAATCAAATTGAAAGCAAGTGAATATTAAATTGAAAAATATATGAATTAAAATTCTAAGATAGTAAAATATCATATATTCACTTTTAATATTTATTTCAATTAATCTAAATTTTATTCTTGTAGGATATAGCACAAATAATCAAAACCCTCTCCTAAGGCGCCTTGATCCTATTAGTTAAATTGCTTAATACCCCCTCTCGAGGCATACAGTCAATAAACTAATGCATTAAAAATATTAATCATGTGCAACCTCTTACAGAATTAACAACCTCACTGTCAATTAATTCAAATAGGTCTATATTCTGATTATCCAATTATTGAACCTCTCTCTCGAGTTAATTCAATAATCTAAAATCATTAAGCACACAGAATATAAAATAATACCTCAAAATAAATTAATCAAAATAAAAATCAAAAGTTCCTAAATCTAAATTACATCCTAGAAATAAAAACACTTAGTCGGATATATTTAATAAATTACCAAACAAAGAATTAAATAAAATAAAGATCATACTAGACTAGACTTTGATCTTGTTCTTCGATTCTCTTCTTCACTTTTCTTCTCTCTATTCTTCAATAACTACTTCCAAACTGGAATCATAAATTTCAAATTGAATGAATCCAAACTTTATGTATTGGCCTCTTTATATATGAATTTTAGACTCCTTATTAGACTATAACTTTAAATTGTAATCAAGACCCAATCAAAAAATCACGTATTGCGTTGTAATTTGAATTTTAGACTCCTTGCCCTTGCTTCTTCTTTGTATTTACACTCATTGCCCAACAAATTTATGCAACTTTAATTCATGTTTTGTGTTCCAATTATTCTAAACCTGCAAAATAATTGATAATCCTTTCTTGGGCATTAAATCAAAAATATAAATAAATATATTAAAAACTATATTAAAATACTCTAAATGTATAAATAATATGTAATATGAATATAATTGATCATGCATCTAATTATTAGTAATTATGTCATGTTTCCTACCTAAACTCATGCAAAACATATGTAAAATATATAGAATAATGTTAGTATGCAATGCAACTAACAACTGACCTTTGGGCTTCATCATGGGTGTCCATACTCGAGTTGATTGCAACAACTGATTATGTCTTCGAACAGAGATTCACTGCAGACTTCCATCCTTAGATTGTGGTCCTGAAAGGTAACTGACCCTCAGGCGTTACCTTCGAATTCGCTCCCAAAACACATAAGGGACATCGAGAGCAGGGCTCTTTCGGTCTTGTGTGCGACAAAATAACCAATATAGTGTTTGTAACGCCCTAATGTAATGAAAGTGTTTGCAGGTTTTGTATTCTAGTTTGTGTAATGCTAGTGATGTATAAGAATAATCCACTGGGCTCTCGAGCAAACCCCATTATTTTATTTCAAGTGATCATTGACACTGTAGGAGTAGACCACCCACAAGAGACCATCTTTTTGGTCGATGCCTCACTAGAGGTTGTCACAATTTTCAATTTCATTTTTGGTTTACTGTCTTATCATTTTGTTGTAAATAATATTTTGTATTTAACAGGCATGATCCCCCTTCTTTTAAATTTTTTCACATGTAAATTAAATGTATTGTAACTTAGGCCTGTTGGGCCATGTTTATATCTCCATATTATGCATTAGAAATAATTTATGAAATTTCTATCCGTTGCAATGGTTTCTTTTGGTTAAATATGCTTTTAGTATGGATTTTGTAAATATTCAAAATCGTTACACGCATTTTCTTAATGACTTTCATTTTACTGAAAAAGGAACCGACATTTTAGACGTTCAATGTGTATTTTGAATTGATTTGATCACTTATTTGAAAGAAAAGTTTGATGTATGAGACCGATGAGAATGGCCTTCGTGGCCTCCGCTCTCAATGAACGACCTAAGTCCGGCATCTCCCGCCACATGGGCATGCCTGTCTCCTGGCGCGCCCTCACGACTCGTCTCATGGATATAGAAAGAGACCGAGAGCCAGGGTGTCACATGTTATGATTATTTTGCGAGAACCTCAGCCATGGGGCCAGTGGTGGTCTTTATTGAGCTTAAATATGATTCCTTTTAATTTATTATATCATCCCAATGTTTTTTATCCATGTTTTGGATTGTTGCGTCTATTCATATTTACTTTAATGTATAATGGGATGTGACCTGATACAAATAAACCAAGAGATGATTTGAGAAACAGTAATATCCCGATGCCCGGACAGTGAAAGCAGGGGTGACTGCATGCAAGGTAGGAGTGACTACCCATCATGATATGATTATGTCTTGAGTTAAGAGTTAAGAGACAAGTTGGGCCTATTGTGGCGAATGTGATCAGATTTTGGGGTCGGAGTGTTACAGTTGATGCATTGCAATATGTCACCATAACAAGACATGATTTCTCATATTCAGTTAATTCTGAAAATATTTAAACAATTCATTTATTACTTAGAAGGCCTCAGGGATTGTGGTCATATTCAACATTCTAATTCACTTAATATTTTTTGCTACAGTGACGTTGATTGGAAATCTAATCCCAATGATAAAAGGTCTATAATGGGTTTTGTTGTGTATATTGGTTACAATCTAGTATCTTTTGCATTGAGCATCTGATCCTAACGATAAAAGGTCTACGACGAGTTTTGTTGTGTATGTTGGTTCCAATCTAGTTTCTTTTACATCTAAAAAGTAGCCTACTATATAGAAAAGTTCTTCTAAAGCTATGTATCAAAGTGTTCCTACCCTTACAATTGAAGTCTTGTGAATTCAATTACTCGTATCTTAGCTAAGTGTTCCTCAATCATCTATACCTCAATTTTGATGTGATAATCTTAGTACAATTAAAATGTTACTAATTTAGCGTTTTACTCAAGAATAAAACACATTGAAATTGACTTATATTTTGTTCAACAAAGAGTGCTTGCTAAACTACTTGTGAATCATGTTTGTAATACCTTGGAAAATTTAAGAATTTTTATATCAATAATAAATTCATGAATAAAGAAATAAATAATAAATATTATTTATTTGTGTACAATCATAACTATAAGTGTAATACTCTGAAAAATTTGTGTGAAAATTCAATTAAACAAAATAATTTTAGAAAAATAATTTTGAAAGTTTCATGGAAATTTTGGAACAAATGGCGTACATTCCATGACACAAAAGGTAGGCAAATTAAAAAAATGTATGCAGCGCTACAATGGTACTATACGCAAAAATACAAAAAAAAAATACGAAGCGCCAAACAACTACTATAGTAATAGTAGTATGTTACTGCGGTAGTGTGTCAGAAAATGCAAACAAAATAGAAATTCGTCAAAAAAAGTTTCTAAAAGCCTCCAAAACCCTAAAATACTACTTACTAATTCTTGTGCACAGGAAGCAATAAAATTTGAAAAATTAGCAAGTTTTTTATATTGAAAACATCCCAAATTTGCCAATTCATGCATATTAGAACTTTATATAAACCTTGCACCTCACACCATTCTCTTCATCCCAGCAAGAACTAGACAAATTTCGTCTTGCTTTCTCTACCTTCCTCTTAACATCTTTTATTTTGTAGCTATTCTAAACAACAAATAGAGTAGTAGGGAGGTGGAGTGATAGAGTTCCACACAAATTCTGTGCTAGTAGGTGTGCAAGCAACCAAGGAGATTTGAGGTAGAAGGATCAAAGAGCTTGTGCTATCAAAGATCAAAAGGATTAGCGATAGAAGATGAAAGTGATTTTTGAAGTTTATCTTATTATCAAAGATCATGGCTGTTTGCCTAGCTTAAAATATACCATGATTATACATGTCATGCCTAGAAATGTATGCTTAGGGTTATATTTTAATGATGCATGATGGTGATGATACGATCCATGTTTTGACATGTTTTCCATGAATACATGCTATTTACTATTATCTTAAATTTATAATGTGGTTGTTTATCATTAATGAAAGATTAAACAAAGATTTTAACCATGTATTAGCACGATGATGAATTTTCGTCATGAGTGTTCCTAACGAGTATTGCGGGATGTGAGTGAAGGTTCAGATTTAACCCAATTTCATCAATGATATGGTTGAAGGTCCAAATATGACCTCATCATCCCCTAAATATGGAATACTCAGGTATAACCCTTTGGTCTTGACATCAACTGATAACAAACAACTATTTAAATTACACAATCTTTTGAAGTGTTTGTTATGCATGTGCAATTTTTTTTTGAAATAATAAGTTAAATATTTAAAATGATCTACTGGGCACGTAAGCTCACCCTTCTTTTTCTAACCTTTCTGGAAATTTTTGAATTGATATTGCATAATTAGAGTTAAATTCTATGCATGAAATATTTAAGTCTAGCATGTTAGCCTTAATTTTTATTTTATGTTAAAGTTCAATTTAATGTAATAAATTTCAACAATCCTTGTACTTCATGAACATTCAATTATATTAATGATATTGATTTATTTTATCAAATGATTTCACATGTGTTTTATGAAATCCATTTAAGTATTTGTCTCATACAATTGAGACCAAAAGGAATAGAAATAATGTGACATATATATTGCCCGCCTCTTGGGCTGCAAATGGAAAGGTAAGAGACATCTAATGAGCAAGCATGTAACGTGAATGTGCCGAGACAATATGGACGGTGGAGGTGGGGTGTTGCAATAAGGTTGGTAGGCTTTGAGTAAAATAAAAAATCAAACCTAAACTCGAGAACATTTATAATAAAATAAAGTATTTTAGTATCAAGAATGACTTAATAATCCAATTAATTAAAATAGTGTAATCCAAAAACAAAAGGTTCTAAGTTCGAACCTTAATTAGTCACTTTTTACACCAAAAAAAATACCTCACTAAATAACTAAAGAATACCTGTATGAAAGTAATTGCAAATGATCAACCTAGTCAAAAAATTAAAGAAAATAGTTTAATAATAATCTTGAACAATGATTATAAATTATTATAATATATATTAAATTATTTAATATATAGTGTATATTGTATTGGATCAAGACACGTGACACATTCTTATAATAGTCTCACAGAATTAAGTTATACCACAAACCATGAGATTCTTGATTTAAATAGGCACCAAAAATCAAAATTCAAAATCAAAATTTCAAATTCAAAAACTTATATAATCTGAGATATTCATGATCACAAACAACATAGAAAATATTGTCAATAAAAGATACAATAATGACAAAATGACAATGAATAATTTTTAATTTAGTAAGTTTCCAAAGAAAAAAGTGAAAAATGAAACCAAATGCATTAAATTCTATAGAAAATCTCACAAGATAAGATAGATTCAGAAATAACTATCCATTTAAGAATCATTCAAACTATAAAAAAATAAAGAGTTGGGATGCATTCTCTTATGAGGACTTCCAAAATGAAGAGAGTCCATTAAGGTTTGACAAAGGAAAAAAAAAAAACTTTCATACATACACAGGTGAGACAAAATCCTAACTACTACTTACATCTTCCTATATAAACTTATGAAAACACACCCTTTGTTATCTTTTTGCTGCACTCAAGGACTTGATTTCTCATCCCTGATGCTCCATCATGTTCCCTTACAGCACCATAAGAAAATGACATCAATCAAATCAAAGGAAGAACACTGAAGTATGGAAAATAACTCATGTTCTTC
>JAJIYU010017785.1:0-11529 GCA_030144865.1 Tinospora cordifolia | reverse complement strand
AGTTGAAGAACACCCTTACTTTCTATTAAAGAAAATAAGAAGGTTGGAAATTAGGGCAAGGAATTGATTAGAAGTCGAAAAAGATGCCAAATGTGGTATCTTGACTAGACAGAGGTTGTAAGCCAACCAGATTTGAACCCTAGGTCCAGAGAAAAGACCTTAAGTAGAAACAGGTGTAGCCATGGGTGGCACAGTAGATCAAAGGCATAAAACTCTAGGACATAGGCTAGAGACTGAAACTTGTGTGAAAACAGAAAATTATTTGATCAGGACACAAGATCGAGAAGCTTCTATAATTTTCGGTTTCTATGTAGTATGGGATGCATAGGAATTCGGGGTTATGGAAGAAGCCTGGACTCGGAGAATGATGGACCATGTTTGGTAAATGATCGGTAACCTAGCAGAACGGGTTTCTCTATGCTCGCTGGTATGGGACGGTTGAGTATAGTGGGCTCGGGAGCCTTAGTTACCGAGCAATTTGCAAAATTGTTTGGGTGCAACTCTGTTCTGAGTGAAAGCCTAAGTGGGAGGGGTAGAGTGGTATGAGACACTTGAATCTGAAAGCTTAGGTATAAGCTTGGAACCTTGTTGTGCTAGCTTGATGGTATGATTGTATGATATGCATGTTGTAATGTTTATTTGCTTTAAAACCAAATCTTGTACCTACTACGCATGAAAAGAACCTAGAAAAAAGACTTTAGGCCACTAAACAAATTGAAAACCTAGAAACATGAATCTAGAGCCATGATAGTACGAATATTTGACACATATTGACACTCTGCTCAATTTACAAGTAAGTGGCTGGAGCGATGAGGTACGTAACTCGATCCACTACCTCTGAGGAGACTGAACAACAAGAGTAAGAACTGCTTGCTGGGATGGAGGCACGAGTGGAGGCATGGATGGAAGCCATGATGAATGAAATGTCGCAGAGGGTACTAGATCAACTGAGAAGGACACTTCCAATCCCTCAGGTGGCTCCTCAGCCTCAAGCACCTGAACCTATTCTAGTCCAAATCCCAGCACCAATACCCTAGGAACCTCAAAGAATCCAGAAGACCTGGAAGATGAAAAACATAAGAAAATGTTGCTGGATTTGCAAAAGCTTCACCCTCCCTCATTTGATGGAACTATTGACTGCATCTATGCTGATCACTAGTACCAGGAGATGGAGGAGTTACTAAATGTGCTGAAGGTAACAGGTTCAAGAAGAATAGCACTAGCCACACATCATTTCAAAGGACCAGCCTGTGGATGGTGGAGGATGATGCAGATGGATCCCAACACTAACGTTGTAACCATGACCTGGGGAGAGTTTAGAGAAAAATTTTATGACAAATTCTTTCCAGAGGCAACTTTCAGAAAGCTGCAAGAAGACTTCGTGAGACTCAACCAAAGGGATCTCATAGTAACTGAATACGAGAAGAAGTTTACTAAGCTGGCCAAATTTTCTCAAGAACTGATCCGGGAAGAAAGAATGAAAGCTAGCAGATTTGCATAGGGTCTCAAAATCGAGATCCGAAAGGTCATCATGACATTGGGCCTCCGAACTTACAAGGAAGCTGTTGAACGGGCCCTAATTTTGGAACAATAGCTCAACCTGGAATAAAGGTTGAGAGGAAAGAATAAGCGAAACGAAAACAGAAAGGACCAACAAGGGACCCAGAAGAAAAGCAAAAGTGGTAAGGGTCCACAGAAATAGGGGTAGAGCAAAGACGAGTCAAGGGAAGAAGCTAAGAGGCTGGGATTGTGTTTCGTATGCAAGCAGAAGGGTCATTTGACGAAAAATTACCCAACTGCACCAGTTCAGGCTTCCCAACAGCAACAATAGAATATTCAGGAGGGAAGTTAGAATTGGCGACCTCAAGCCAAACAGAATCAGAATGCTAATCAAGGGCAAAACCAGGGTCGTGGTCAGAACTAGGCCAGAATGTTCGCGATTGAGACCCAGGAAGACCACGCCCCTGCAGTAGATGGTACATTCCTATTGTTTAATATTGCTGTGAGACTGTTGTTTGACTCAGGTGCCTCAAAATCTTTTATCTCTGAAAAACTAGTTGATAGGTTACAACTTGCGACAAAAACAATGCCTGTGACTTTGAATGTGTCCACACCAATATGGACCATTGTGACTTCAAAAAAGATGTGTAGTTGTAAACTTAGGTTTGGGGATAAAATTTTAACAGTTGACCTATATGCCCTACCTTTCTGTGGCTATGACGTAATCTTGGGGATGGATTGGTTAGACCGGTACCAGGCCCAGATAGATTGTCCTAAGAGATGGGTAACCATAACATTACCTTCTAGGGAGATCTTTAAAATCAATGGGGATGTGTGTAGACTACCAAGGAGTCCAACCCTAGCCTTTCTGAATTGTTTGAAGCAGACAGATGAGTTTGAGGAACTTTTTGAAGAAGAACCTACTAACTTGAAGAATATTCACGACCTAGCTGTAGTCAGTGAGTATGAGGATGTGTTCCCAAATGACTTACCTAGACTACCACCAGCTAGAAAGTTAGAGTTCAAGATTAAACTTCACCCTGGAACCAACCTTATAGCCATACCTCCTTATAGAATGGCGCCAGTAGAACTAATTGAGTTGAAAACTCAACTGGACGAGCTCAGGGAGAAAGGTTTCATCAGGCCAAATGAATCACCTTGGGGAGCCTCGGTACTATTCGTGAAAAAGAAGGATGGTTCCTTGCGACTGTGTCGACTATCAGAAGTTGAATCAAGCTACAGTAAAAAATAAATATCCTTTACCAAGGATTGATGACCTATTTGATCAATTACGAGGAGCCATTCATTTATCTAAAATTGATCTTAGGTCAAGATATCATCAGCTGAGGATTCGAGAGTCTGACATTCACAAGACTGCCTTTAGAATAGGATATGGACACTTCGAGTTCACCGTGATGCCCTTTGGTTTGACCAATGCCCCGGCTGCCTTCATGGATTTGATGAACAAAGTGTTCAGACAGTACCTTGACCAGTTTGTAGTCATATTGGTGGATGATATCCTAATCTACTCTAAGTCTGAAGCTGAACACCTAGAACACTTGAGGATTGTGCTAGAAACCCTTAGAAGAAATCGACTATATGCTAAATTCAGTAAGTGCGAGTTCTGGATGAGGAGGGTCAAGTTCCTTGGCCACGTAATGTCAGCAGAAAGCATCTCTATAGATCCGGAGAAAGTGGAAGCAGTTATAAATTGGAAGCAACCCAAGACAAAAACAGAAATCAAAAGTTTCTTGGGCTTGGCAGGCTATTACAGAAGGTTCATTAAGGATTTTTCCAAGTTGGCAGAACCTATGACTAAGTTGACCAGAAAAGTAGTTAAGTTCCAGTGGGATGAGAAATGTGAACGGTCATTCCAAGAACTAAAGACAAGATTGACTATGGCTCATGCTCTAGTCACCCCAACTCCTGGTGTTACTTACACATTGTATATTGATGCCTCACTGAGTGGATTGGGTGTAGTCTTAATGCAAGAAAAGCAAGTCATCGCTTTTGCCTCAAGACAACTAAAGGTCCATGAGAGAAGTTACCCTACTCACGACCTAAAGCTAGCAGCCATAGTGTTTGCTTTGAAAATTTGGAGACATTGTCTTTACGATGAGAAATTTGATCTGTTTTCATATCACAAGAGTTTGAAATACATCTACACCCAGAAAGAACTGAACCTCGGGCAACGAAGGTGGATGGAGTTCTTCAAGGATTATGATTTTCAACTACATTACCATCCAGGAAAGGCCAATGTGGTGGTTGATACCTTGAATAGAAAGTTTAACAAACAAGATGAGGAGAAAGGCCAGATGTACCAGTTAATCGAAGATTTTAGGTTGGGTGTAAACCTTAACGAGAAAGAAGCCTATCTTTACACTATGTCTTGCAACCAAATCTTCTGCACCAGATCAGGGATGAACAAAGGCAAGACAAATCGCTTACCAGTCTGATCGAAGGAGTTACATAAGGCAAGCATATTAACTTTAGGTTAGATGCTGAGAATATCCTAAGGCTCAGAAAAAGGATTTGTGTACCTCAACAAGGACAAAGTAAACAGGTTATACTTGATGAAGCCCATCAAACTAAGTATACCATGCACCCTGGTGGAGATAAGATGTACCAGAACCTCAGGAAAACCTACTGGTGGAGAGGAATGAAAAGGGACATAGCTAAATACATCCTTAAGTGCTTAACATGTCAACAGGTGAAAGTTGAACACCGAAAACCCTCTGAAATGTTACAACCACTTCCAATCCCTGAATGGAAGTGGGATAACATTGCCATGGACTTCGTCAGTAGTTTACCCAAAAACCAAAGAGGAGAAGATATCGTTTGGGTGATAGTGGATCGTCTCACCAAAGTGGCTCACTTCTTGTCAACCAGATCCACAAACCAAGTCAGTAAGCTGGGAGAAATCTATGTAAAAGAAATCGTCAGGCTTCATGGTGTGCCCAAGACTATGGTGTCTGATAGAGACACTTGCTTTACTTCACAGTTTTGGCAAAGTCTACAGAAGGAAATGGGTACTAAACTCACCATGAGTACAACATTTCACCCTCAAACAGATGGTCAGTCTAAGAGAGTTATCGAGATTTTGGAAGATATGTTGAAGTCTTGCATTTTAGACTTCAAGGGGAATTGGAGCAAGTACTTACACTTAGCAGAGTTTGCCTATAACAACAGTTATCAGGCAAGCATAAAAATGGCTCAATTCGAGGCTCTGTATGGAAAACCCTACAGATCACCTACCTGTTGGGCTAAACTTGAAGATCAAGTATTAACTGGGCCAGACATGGTGGAAAAAATGAGCAACCAAGTCAAGTTAATACAAAGGAGACTGACTACTGCACAAAGTCGTCAAAAGAGTTACGCTGACAAAAGGAGAAAACCATTAGAGTTTCAAGTTGGGGACAAAATATTTTTGAGGATCAGTCCTTAGGGTATCAAAAGGTTCAGATTCAAAAGGAAGTTATCTCCAAGGTTTGTCGGACCCTTTGAAATACTTAGAAGAATCGAGGAATGTGCTTATAAGTTGGACCTACCAAACCGGATGACTTCAGCACATAACATATTCCATATATCCATGTCGAGGAAATACAAACCTGACCCCTCTCACATCATTCACCGGGAGGAAGTGAATATTCAAGATGATGCTACCTACAAAAAAACAACTGTCAGAATCCTTGACCACAAGGTACAAAATCTAAGAATAAAGGATATCCCATTAGTGAAGGTGTTGTTGAAACATCACGGAATAGAAGAAGCCATGTGGGAACTCGAAAGGGAAATGAAGACCAAGTACCTGCATCTGCTCACAAGGAATACCTAAATACGTATAAATTTTGAGGATGAAATTTTTCTAAGGAGGGTAGGTTGTAACATCTCGAAAATTCATATAAAATTTGAAAATTTATTTAAAGAATTATACGGAATTGATAGATGAAAATTTTGGTAAGTCCTAGTTTAGCCAAATAAGGAATAAAATCAATTTAATGGATTGTTGGGAGAAAATATAAGAAAATAATGTATAACATGGGATATCATAGCCAAAAATATAAGGATATGTGCAATTTTTTATGTAAACAAGATTAGAAAGTCAATTTGGATTAAGATTTGGCAAAAATCTGAAAATAAAACATGAAATTCGGTTGAAAATCATAAAAAAAAATAAACTTAAAACACATCCAATGGCTGCAAACCGTAGATCTGAATCCGATCTCATGATCCGATGGCCGCAAGATAATCCGCACCAACGCCCGAGCGCATAGGATAACAAAGATTGGACGGACGAAGACGATCGAGGACAATCGGATGGCCGCAATCAAAGCCGAAAAACCACGATCGTGAAGATGCACAGTACGACTCTGTGTGCGCCGATCTCGACCCTCCAATCAGATTTGTGTGCGTGTCTCGAGGACGATCCAATACACTAAATAATAGTCGAATTATAAAATACGAAAAAAATGCAAAAATCAACGAAAAATTCACCGAAAATACCAAAAAATTGAGATAAATACCAAAAATTGATTTTTTAAATTCTGAAAAATACTTATTTTCCCCTTAAAATTAGGAATACAAAATTGTAGAGAATTTAGGTGTTTTACTCCAAGAAAAACTCAAAAGTTTCTATTTTTTTCCTTTGAAAACCTATATAAACCCCCCTAGGCTCTCACTTCCCTCATTCCAAAAATAAGAGTTGAAATTTCCTCTTATTTTCTCTAAGCCCTCTTCTTGGCACTTCTTTTCACCTTTCTTTCCTCTCTCTTGAGTATGAGAAGTTTTTCTCTTGGGTTGAAAAATTAATTTGGGTGATCTTCGTTGGCACTAAGTACGTGGGGGAATTGCTACAGAAATTTTTGAAGAAAGCGTCACAAGGTAGCGTCACAAGGTGGCGTCACAAGGTGGAAGTAATTTCTAGAACACCCTTCTGTTCTCATTTAATTATGGCATACTCATTGTTTGTGTATTTTTCACTGAAATCAAAGATTTTCAATTTCAGTTTTAGAATTTTAAAAGTTTATTTTAGTTTTTCAATTTTGATTCATGTTTAAGCAACTATATCATCCATGCTCTATTTGTATCATGCTTAGGCTTTTAAATTAAAGTATGATGCATGTTTTATGAGTGTTTCATGAATTGATTGTGTATATTCTGAGTTTTAGTTTGATTTTATATTCTAAAATTTATTTTATGAGATCATAATATGAGAGCTAAGCTGAGACAATGGTGATATTAACCACGTACCATCATAGTGGTCAATGCGACACTATGGATGTTCTTCTCATATGAGTTAGGTCATATGGTTTTCATACCTAAGTACTTGAGGGTCTTGTACCACAGTACCTTGTGAGTCACCACGTGTAACGGGTTGATGTCGACACATGCCACTAACAGGTTAATGCCGAGTGGGCCCTGTTTACTTAGTTAAGAGTATCGAGGGAGTAAAGGCCATTTTGGTCTGAGACTCGACTTGAACAAATTGTTGTTTGAAACGCCTAATGATTGCAAGTGTTTAAATTATGATTGTGTTATGAGTTTGAATATGAAAGATAGTTCTTCAAAAAGGATCCACTGGGTTATGTGCTCACTCCTTGCTTTCTTATTTTTTGCAGGAACATGAAACCTATGAAGCAGTTAAACATGAATAGTTCTTAGAAAGTTTTTTATTTTTAGAATTTTTAAGGGCATGTTGCCCAAAGTTTAATAATTTTCTACTGAAAAGTATTTTGAAGTTTTCTGCTATAATAATTAGTTTTTTTTGAAAAGTTTAGTATTTTCAATTTTTTCTATTATGAATAAAGTAGTTTGAATTTCTTTATCTCTTTTAATTTTCCTTGATTTTATTAAAGTGAAATTTTGTATTCTTGAATTTTTATACAAAGGTACAAGATATTAAAAAAGAGAAGAACAAGTATGTGTCACTTGTAAAGTAACATTGGCCCGACCGGCCAGTTGGTTAAGTCCACTGTCAAGAGAATGGTGGTTATGCTTAAGGATACAGGGGTTGGGGTGTTACAGAGCATGTTTTTCAATTCTTGGAAAGTCGACTCATACTTGTTATCCCACTTAAACTTGACTTATTTCTGGGTTAGCGTTGTGTTGGGATCACTACAAGTGTACAATATCGTAATAGTAATATACGGTAAATATTAGAATTTTTTTTCTGGGAACGATATGTGGTTAATATCTCAAACCCAAATCTAATTTTAATCTCAATTTTATTAAGGCTCACAATCAAATTAAATATTAAAAACTTAAATTGAATTAAAAGCAAATTGAAAGCAAGTGAATATTAAATCAAAAACTATATAAATTAAGATTCTAGGATAGTAAAATATCATGTATTCACCTTTAATATTTATTTCAATTAATCCAAATTATGTTCTTGTAGGTTATAACATTAATAATCAAAACCCTCTCTTAAGGTGCCTTGATTCTATTAGTTAAATTGCCTAATACCCCCTCCTGAGGCGTATAGTCAAGAAACTAATGCATTAAATATATTAATTACATGTGCAACCTCCTAAATGATCAACAACCTCTCAGTCAATTGATTCAGATAGGTCTTATAACACCTCACCTCTCATGCTCGGATTCATGTCATCCAACAGTATATCTTTCTATGATATCTTTGTACTGCCCGAGAGGCAGGCCCGTGTTACCTTATCCTCTTTCCTTTCTAAATCCCACATCTATGAGATATCTTGTGCTCATTAATCTATGTACAAATAATTTATAAAAAGTTATGGTGCCTAGAAAAAAAATGAATTCTTTATTATTTAATAAAAAAATTAAGAATAATAATTCAACCTTCGTTACAAGGAAGTAAATAAATAAATTTGGGGGCCCCGCAATGAAATTAAATAAAAATTCTTACATATTAAAAACTCCCGTGTAGCCTTGATAGTTAAACGCCAAGAATATTAAAAATAAAGGGTAACCTATAAAGCGCAATGAATCATCCCAAATATTTAATTCATTATTTCGATAAAATAAGACATACATAACAAGCACTTATAAAGAATTAAGTGATTCAACCAATTTATTATTTCTATTGTCATTAAAAATCGAAAGGATACTCTCAGTATTCCAACTAGAGGAAAAGAGCTACTATACTGAACTCAGACTCATTAGAGTGAGGTAGGATCAATTCTAAACCCTCTATTACCTCACACCTCCTGTTTGGAATGCTCATGGTGCAACTTCGACCCCGAGCCGATACATGGTTAAAATCTCTATTTAATCTTATATTAATTGTAAGAGCATAAGAAATAACTATTTAAATATAATTTAAACATTCCAATGGTATAACATTACACCACAGATTAACATTTAAAATAAAACAGGAAGGATGACTTTTGATTTCTGATGTAGAAGATCGTACAACGCGCAATTATAGAGCATACTCTCTCAGTCATGAACAACATAATAATTTAAGTGCATATATTAGAAAGGTATATAAAAAAACTAAACTTACTACACAAGCCTTGTTTGAATCAAAATAATAAATTAAAAAGTGGAAATCATTTCACCTCGAGATCGTTTCCTTATAAACTTTCTTTAGATCTTTCCCGCTTGCTTATACTAGACTTGTGTAGCACTCCGTTGCTATTACTCTGATGGCTATTTAGAATAGCTCAAGAAAAGAAAATGGACTAAAGATGTCAAGGAAGAGGCAGAGAATGAACAAGAGGAATCTTATCAACTCTTGCTTTGGCATGAAAAAAAATGAAGGGGGAGAGAGGTTTGTATAGGGTCTTTCGGGGGTAAATTTGTAATATTTTTGCATTTTTGAAGTAGAAACTTACCATTTATTTTATCTAGAGGTGGCTAAAGGGTTTAGGGTTAAATTTAGGGTTTTTGTGTGCATTTTTTGCCCAAATCGTGTGGCCGAAAATCACCAAATTCACACATAGATCGCAATCGTGCGGTCCAAAATTTTTTCCCTTTTGTCATTCTTTCATTGCTTGTCTCGCATGTCAATTCGCAAATTTGGCAATCTCGCCGAATTCTTATTTCATGCGAATTATATTTTTTATTTTTTATTTTTGTTCGCTCATTCATTTTCGGCAAATTCACGCAAAAATATTATATATATATATATATATAATATTGTTATTATAATTATTATTTCTATCTATATACATATATATAGATACATACATATACCTATCTAAAATAATAATTTTTTTTACATGCATATCATTACACATAATATATTATACAATATGTCATAACCATACATTATCTAAACACACATATTATATATAATATTATATTTATAAACATATATTGTACTCATCTAATATTTAATATTTAATATTTGCACTACGTATTTAACGCATACTTGTGTACATCTATTATTCATTTTTACATACCAAAATTTTCAAAGTCGAATTATTGTATTTCATTCATAAAATTTTGTACAAATTTTGTATTTCATTCATAGGGCGCTATATTCTGATTTTTTTTTAATTATTAAACTTCTCTTCCGAGTTAGTTTAATAATTTGAAATCAATTTATAGGTAGTCAATTGATTAAAAAAATATTAAAATCACAGAATATAAAATAATATTTCAAAATATATTAATTAAAATAAAAATTAAAGGTTCTTATAATCTAAATTTCATTCTAGAAATAAAAATTATTTAGCTAGACATATTTGAGAAAGTACCAAACAAAGAATTGAATAAAGCAAAGATCATATTAACCTAGGCTTTGAACTTATTCTTTAATTTTGGTCTTTTGTTCTCCACTTCAGTGGTCGTTTAACTGCTTCAAAACTCGAATTAAATCGAATGCATAAAAGACTACTGAGAGGGCCTATTTATAGATTTTCACCCCTTAAAGAGTCCTAATTAGACACGGATTTATATTGTAATCAGACCCAGTCACGATCACACACAAAACTTACTAATTTCACTTGCATTTAATTACGGATTTTGCTTTATTTTCTATTCTTCCCATGCCATCCCAATCGTGCCATTGCTTGTTTGCTATAATTACGCCATTCTGCCCTTCAATTCTTATACTACGCCACAAAGTCACGGAATTCACATGTGCTTTCCAATTTTGCCCATGCTCTTGGTTAAATTACATATATTGCCATTCAAACCCATGCTTTTTCCATTAAATTACGCCCCCGCCATTTGCCTACAACATTTACCCCTAATATTTGGCCAGCCGAACCACCCATTTTTGTTGCTATTTACATGATTGCCACAGTCTCTTGCCTTTCACAATTCACGCCCCACAATTCATTTCTAGTAGACCCACACACTTTAGAGAAAAATATGTATCTATATATTATTATATAATATATTATAAAAATATCAAGTATTGCAATGATATACAGGTATCTAACTTTTAATTACATAAATACCAAAAACCTTTACACGTTTAATAACTATCGTTAAATATGGCAGTTACCGTTTCGAACGAAAAAATCGTACAAAATCAGGGATGAAAATAAAGAGAAATCAAATTAGTTCATTGTGCACCGATCTGTAGAGTTGATTTGAAACCATAAACGAATACCTAACGTAGCATAAACAAAGAAATCTGTAATCTGATTTGCAACAACAGCAAATGTGTTCTATACGATTTGCAGAACATTGCAAATCTAAGATTTTCTTATGATTTTCAAATAGAAATTGAGGATAGAATGATGTATATAGAATATTATGTGTTTAATGTATCGATCTGTATCAAAGACGTCCAATAAGATATTGTGTGTTCAACGAATGTAACTGGATAGTGTTTGATAAAAATCCTGAAAGACAATAAACTATAGATTATGAATCAAACATGTTAATGAGTTGTTCTGTATATTTGTTGAATATTTTTTATATACAGCATATTTCATGCAGTTAATGAGTTGTTTTGCAGATTCTGCAATTAATGAGTTGTTATGTATATTTTTTGTATTTCTTATATATTTAGCTATTCATTTCTGCAGATAATGAGTTGTTATGTATATTTGATGAATATTTCTTGTATACATGTTTCCTGCAGCTAATGAG
>JAJIYU010017784.1:0-11513 GCA_030144865.1 Tinospora cordifolia | reverse complement strand
TATGAACTTGGGGATCAAGAAAAATACAGAATTAGAAAGGTTCCACAATTAAATCAACACAAACTTTCCAATTCATGTCCATTTGAACTCTATATAAATCCTGCACCTCTCTCCATTCTCTTCATCCTAGCAAGAACTGAACAAGTTCCTTCTTGCTCTCTTTGCTTCCCTCTTGGCATCCATCTTCTAAACAACAATTAGAGTAGTAGTAACGAAGGGCTATACAAAATTCTATGCTAGCAGTTGGGGAGATCTAAAGGAGATTCAATAGAGACTTCAAGAGGTGAAAAGCTATTTGAGATGGAAGTGATTTCTAAATAGTTACCTTGTTATTTTAATTCAGATATGATGTGCATGGACGTTTGATTAGCTTGGAAATATCCCATGATTATACAAGCCATGATCATACATGCCATGATTATACGAGCCATGATTATAGATGCATTGCTTAGGGTTTTATGATTAATGATGCATGCTTTGTGATGATATAATCTATGTTATGACATGCCAACCATGAAAACATGACATTTATTAGTTTTTTTTGAATTTATCGCACCACTGTTTAACATTAATGAAAGATTTAACAAAGATTTTAACCACGTATTGGCACGAGAACAAATTTTCACCATGAGTGTTCTAACTAGTATTTTTGGGATGTGAAGTGAGGGTTCGGATTTTACCCCTCTTTATCAATGATAAGATTGAAGTTTCGGATTTGACCTCATCCTGTAAATATAGAATACTGAGGTGTAATCTTTTTGGTCTTAATATCAACTGAAAACAAATAATTGTTTGAATCACTTAATCTTTTGAAATGTTTGTTATGCATGTTATATTTATTTTGAAATAATGAGTTAAAATTTTAAGAATGATCTACTGGGCACGTAAGCTCACAATTCTTTTTAATCTTTTAGGAAATTGAAAATTAGAGGCTACATGAATGTTACTTAAGAATATTTTCCATAGAAATTTGATTAAACTGTAGGGCATGTTGGCTCAATTTTCTTTAGTTAAATTTTGAATTTATTTTCCTTTGTAATAAACATAAAGGCAATGTACCTTTGAATTTTGAATTGATGTATGGAATTGATTTATTTTTATTAAATGATTTCCAATTATTATGAAATCTATGCAAGTAATTGTCTCATAGAGTTGGGAGCAAAATAGAAAGAAAAGAATTAATGTGATAGTGCCTGCCTCTTGAGTGGCCCACCTATCTTAGAAATGCTTGAGTGCAATGTGGTAATTGCGCCCTCTAGATGAAAACGGGTCAGACTCAGGCCATGAGGGGGAGGCGAGGTGTTCCAAGAGAACAAAAAAAAAAAAAAACTTTTTTGATGCATCTTGAATTGTTTAATCAGAATTAAAAAGAGAAAGTTATGACCGAATGAAATAACTAATTACACAGCATCAATTTAGTGACTTATTTAATCGTAAGGTTAGTAATTTCGAATAGCCATAACATTCTTATATCAATTTTGATTTAATTGATAAGATGCGTTGACAAGATCCTTTTATTCAACATGTCTTTAATCATTCATATTGGAATTAAAACAAAAAAGATATGATGATTTGAATTTACTAATTGTGCAATTAACTTGGTGACCAAGTTGATTGCACAATTCCAATAGTACATTCTTTTCATTTCAACTGCAATTTAAGCAATTCAAATTTATTTTAAAAGTCTTTTTATCCTCTTTCCAAACATCTTGAGTAACCTAAATTGAAATTAATTTGAGAAAGTTATGACTATTTAAAATAACTAACCACTCATTAATTAAGTCATAAGTTAATGTTGCATGGTTTAGTTACCTTAAATGACCATAAGTTTCTTATTTTAAACTTGATTTAAATGATTCAAGATGCATTGAAATGTCTTTTTGTCCTTTTTTTTGCATCTTGAATCATTCAATTTAGAGTTAAAATGAAAAATTGTGAGGATTTAAATTTTGTGTTACTAGTTTTATATGAAGAATGTAAAATTAAAATTACACACACACACATACACACACACACACACACACACACACACACACACACACACACACACATATATATATATATATATATATGATTTGATGGATTGATTAGATTTGGACATCTGCTTTAATTTTGAAACAAGATGATGTGTGCTGCAATTCTTCAAAAAAATTTAGGACCTAATCTTGTAAAATCACATATTCAATAAGTTATGATAGGAATTGTATGCATTCGTTAATTGGCATGTTTGTGCTGGAGATTTTGTTAATCATGATTGTCTTTGCATATTGAATATTGCTGCCCCTTTGGAAAAAAAATATTCTCCACTGAATTTAGGAAAAAGAAAATATTGAGTACTTGTTACTTTTAGAAACAAATGAGTTGTTATCCATTTAAAATCTGGTTTATTTCTATTTCCAAAAAGGCATACTTTTTATTCTTTCTCTATTTATTTAAATTGTCTTTCCAAATCCCAGATTATGTTTTTAGAAAGCATTCGATCTCAGAAAAAGATTACCTTTCAGCGAACGATCATCTTTCCTAGACCTATAAATTCTAGTCTAGAATTTTAAGATCTTCTACGAAGCAATTAGGAATGACGGATTACTCGAGATCAGGGAGAATCGAAAAGAACAGAACATTACTAATGTTATTAGAATGAAAAAGAAGGTTGTTGTTGTTATTTGGAAGAAACAAATTTCTAGAAATTTGTTTTCCCATGATCTGTGTTAACAGTATCATGTCACAGTGCATCACACTGTCTGCCCATAAATCTCCTAGAATCTCTATCTACTATGGAAAGCCTTCGAACCACAGTCTATTTATTATGGGACGCTTTGCATCCTTGATCATCACTTGAGGCAACATTGAATTCAAATTTTATCCTCTTGTATTCCTTTGTATTAAGTATTTTGAATATTGTATGTACTTTTGGTCGAGTTATCGAGTTTGAGGGATTGTTGTATTCTCTGTTTGTATTCTTCAGACAAACTGGAGTCTTTGTCAATTGAAGCTAATTGTTAGTCGACAGAGTTTGACAACATTTTGTTCGAAGCTCATCAGTGAGATTCAGATTTGGAGTATATTACTATAAGTATAGAACTTGTTGACAAGTGGTGTACTTTGCAAACTATAGTGGAATCTCTTGATCTAGGCAAGGCCCTACAAACGTAGGCTTGAAGGCTGAACTACGTAACCAATTGTTGCGTCTTCTATTCTTCTTACACAAACCAATTCTATTCTTGCACTGTTCATATCATCTAGTTAAACACACTGACAGTAGCGACTCAAAGAATTTCAATTGGTATCAAAGTGGGTCACTTTTTTTTGTTTTAGCCTTTAACTTGGCAAGTGAGATTCATTGTAGAAATGAGTCACTCAATACCAATCCAACATCATCCCAATGAAGGAGGATCTTTTACTCGACCTCCTCTCCTCAAAGAAGTTATTTATACTTATTGGAAGAAAAAGATGCAAATCTTTATTCATTCTTTGGATGAATATACCTGGAGAACCATTGAAGATGGCTGGACTAAACCAGTTTTAGAAAATAGTTCTTGTGCAAAATCCAAATCTGATTTGTCTTAGGAAGAGAGAAAACCTTTTCTCGCAAACTCTAAGGCTCTAAATACTATCTTCAATGTTGTTGACACAGAACAGTTCAAATTAATCTCAACATGTGAAACTACTAAAGAAGCATGGGAAACACTTCAAATAGTGCATGAAAGAACTAATGTTGTATGTATCTCTAAACTTCAGCTTTTAACATCTCAGTTTGAACTGTTAAAGATGGAGGAATAGGAAAATATATCAAACTTCAACAACAAACTGTGTGACATTGCAAATCAAGCATTCGAATTGGGAAAGAAATACTCTAATGAGAAACTAGTGAGGAAGACCCTAAGATCTCTGCCTCCAAGATTTGTAGCAAAAGTTGCAACTATAGAAGAAGCTAAGGATCTAACCAAAATGAGATTTGATGAGCTCATGGGTTATCTACAGACATATGAAATGAGCTTTACAAATCAGAAAACAAAAAAGAGAATTGCTTTTCAAGCTGAAACTAGTGTGAAAGACAAAGAAGATGAGATTGCACTGATTACCAATAATTTTTCCAAATTCCCCAAAAAATATGGATCGAATTCTTCACCCATAAACAAATTTGAAAACAAGAAATTTGTAAGAGAATCCTCCATATCTGACAACAGGTTCAAGAACATAAAATGCCATGAATATGGAGGATTAGGACACATTCAGGCGGATTGTGCAAATACACTTAAAAAGAAATCCATGAATGTCACATGTAGTGAGTAATTTGAAAACAGCCAAGATGAAGATGAAGGAATCACAAGCAACTTCGTTGCTTTCATTGCTCCGGTCAGATTTGAAGACTCTCCAACTTCAAATGAATCCAAAAGTGAAGATGATGAGGTAAGTATAGATTATTTTAGAAAAGCCTATGAATTGATGTATGAAAAATAGTTGCAGGTTGGTTCGCAGAATAAAGAATTGGAAGAACAAAATCGCAAGTTGAAAGAAACAATAGAGGAAAATGAAAGATAGATAGATGAAATGTCTATCAAAATAAATATTGCAAAACAGACACTTCAGCGACTCAATATTGGAAAGGCCAAGCTAAATGAGATACTTGACATTAGACAAAGTTCTAGTGATCGAAGAGGTCTCGGCTACAAAACTGAATCAAAACTTAAAACCTAGCCCAGATCAAGATTAGACACAAGAACTTTCTATTCAGATACAAGAAGGATAATCAAAACTCCTACTTGTTACTACTACAATAACAAGGGTCACAAGTAGAGGAATTGTCGCAACGTGCAGAAGAACGTGCTTCAGAAGAGAACACACACTCTTATTCAGAAATGGGTGCCCAAAAGACATAACAGAGCTTTTGTTGTTCATACTGTGTTATTACTTATTCTGATGAGACATGTACCTAAACAATGGGTGTTACAAACAAATGACAGGTAATAAACGATTTCTGACTTTAGGAGAAGATGGACAAGTTACCTTTGGTGATGGCAGAAAAGATAAAGTTATCAACAGAGGAACATTGAGTGTTGCTGGACTACCCAAACTAAGAGATGTCTTCTATGTTGAAGATCTGAAACCAAATCTAACAAGGATCAGTCAACTGTGTGATAAAGAATTGGTTGTAAATTTCACCAAGCAAGGGTGTCACATAGTGGACAGCTCAGGAACATCAATCATGAAAGGAACAGGAACTGCAGACAATTGTTATCAAGTTGAAAAAAAAAACATCATGACTCTATTGAAACAATGTCACAACACTATCCTGAATGAGTTGGAAATCTGTCACCAAAGACTTAGCCATATAAACTTCAAAACTCTAAATAATATTAGTAATCTTAGAGCAATTCGAGGTTTGCCAAAACTTAACTCAAAGCACGTTGTTGTTTGTGGACCCTGTCAACTGGGTAAACAGAAGAGAACAAAACATCCTCCTGTCCAGTTTACCACTACTAACTAAATTTTGGAACTAATTCATATGGATCTATTTGGACCAATGCAAACAAAAAACATAGGATGAAACAATATGTGTATGTCCGTGTAGATGATTTTTCTCAATTCACGTGGGTAAACTTCCTCAGAGAAAATTCAGAGACCTTTGAGAACTTCAAGAATCTGTGTAGAAAATTACAGAATGAAAAAGGGTTCAGCATACAAAAGGTCAGAAGTGATCATGGTAGAGAATGAAAATCAAAACTTCACCAACTTTTGCAATGAACTTGGAATAAGTCATGAGTTCTCTGCACCAAAAACTCCACAGCAAAATGGTGTAGTTGAAAGGAATAACCACAACCTACAGGAAATGGCAAGAGTAATGTTCCAAGCTGCTACCTACAAAATTATGGGCTAAAGCTAGCAACATTGCAGCCTACACTATCAATAGAGTGTACCTTCAACCAGGATCAACACAAACACCATATGAGCTGTGGAAAGGAAGGAAACCCAATGTAAGTTACTTTCACATTTTTGGAAGCACCTGCTATATTTTAAATGACAGGGAACACCTGGGAAAATTTGATGCAAAAAGTGATGAAAGAATCTTCTTGTGATATGCCACAAATAGCAAAGCTTATCGAGTGTACAACAATCGAACTCAATGTATGATTGAGTCAATTAATGTTACAGTTTGTGATTACGAGAAAGAGGAAAAAGTCAAAAAGGGAAAATAGATTAAAGAAACTCCACTGGAAAGTGATCCAAAAACTATCAAAGAAACTGACAGAACAAATGTTGCAATAGGTAGTAAAACGACTGCACAGATAACCCAAAAAATACAAAAGTCGAATACTTCAAAGAACCATCTTCCAAAATCCAACTAAATCATCCATCTGACTTGATAATAGGAGACCTGAAGCAAGGAAGACAACCCAAAAATATACCTCGAAGAAATTATAGAGAAATGGTCAGATTCTCATGCTTTACATCTTTGATAGAACCTAAAAATGTTTGAGAAGCTCTCATTAATAACTAGATAATTGCTATGCAAGAAGAACTAGAGCAGTTCGAGAGAAGCGAAGTATGAGAATTAGTTCCCAGACCATTTGAAGTAAATATAATTGGGACAAAATGAATATTAAAAAACAAAACTAATGAGCTTGGGAACATAAAAAAAAATAAGGTGCGTCTAGTTACACAAGGGTACACCCAAATTAAAGGAATTAACTTCGATGAAACTTTTGCCCCTGTAGCTCGACTTGAGTCTATTCTAATCCTCTTGGCTATTGCATGTGCTTGAAACTTCAAACTTTATCAGATGGATGTAAAAAGTGTGTTTCTTAATAGTTATCTTAATGAAGAAGTCTTTGTGGAACAACCAAAGGGTTTTGAAGATAGTGAACATCCACATCATGTATACTGACTCAAAAAGGCTCTCTATGGTCTAAAACAAGCACCATGTGCATGGTATGAATGACTTACCAACTTCCTTGTCAACAAAGGATATACTAGAGGCACGGTGGATAAAACTTTCTTTTTAAAATTCCTTGGTAAACACATATTCATTGCTCAAATATACGTTGACATTGTTTCTAGATCCATTTCTCTTGAACTTTTTAACGAGTTTTCAAATCTGATGAAGGACGAATTCGAAATGAGCATGGTTGGGGAATTAACATATTTCCTTGGATTACAAATTAAACAAAGCACTGAAGGTACATTTATTTCTCAAATCAAATATACTAGCAATATTGTTAAAAAATTTGGTTTAGGAAATGCTAAGCACTTGGAACCCCCATGAGTATAAGCAAAAGACTTAGATGGCAAAGATGTCGACCAAAGCCTATATCAAAGTATGATAGGTAGTATTTTATATCTAACTACTAGTCAGCCAGATCTTAGCTTTAGTGTAGGTGTGTGTGCTAGACACCAAGTTGCCCCTAAAGAATCTCACTTAGCCCTCATGAAAAGAATCATTAGATATATTATTGGAACCACAAAGTATGGAATATGGATGTCTAGGGATAGTAGCCTTGACCTTGTAGGATTCACTAATGCTGACTGGGCCAAAAATATTGAGGATAGAAAAAACAATATAGGAGATTGTTTCTATGTAGGAAACAATCTAGTTGCTTGGAGGAGTAGAAAGCAAAATAGTATTTCCCTGTCAACTGCAGAAGCAAAATATATAGCAGCTGGTAGTTTTTGTGCACAACTTCTATGGATGAAGCAAATGCTAATGGATTGTGACATAAACTAGGATAGTATGACATTATATTATGACAATAAAAGTGCTATTTACATATCCAAAAGTCCCATGCAACACTAAAAAATGAAACATATTGACATTAAACATCATTTCATTCAAGAATTGGTCAAAGATAAAATTGTTGTTCTAAAGTATGTAATAACTGAAAATCAATTACTTGACATCTTCATAAAACCTCTCGACCATGTTTGATTTGAAAAAATGCGAGCTTCATTGGGTATCTACATTAACTAGACCTTCACTTAATATGTCAATTATGTAACTATATTTTTTTTCATTTAATTTTTCTTTTATTACTTTGTATATTCGTTATTTAATGTTTTTGTGTATGTACAACATTGTTCCACCTTCTGCTCTTCAACGTTGTTTAGTTGCCAGCAAGTTTCCTTTATTGTCCACGTCTAGGGCTTCTGAACCGTCACTATTACTTAAACAGACTATCACTTTCTTGCTCTTCACACCATCTCTCATAGCCCGTTCCATTTCTAATCATAGTCAATTCCTCTATTTGTCACCATGGTTTTGTTGTGTTTCAAGACTGGCTGGGAGTCCGTACCTTTGGTATAATTCTCCAATGAGTTCAGCCCTACACCAAAGTGAAACCAGGCAAGGAAGTTTGTTCATCGTATCCCGGTAATCATCGACACAGATTCTTTAGGAGATGATGTCCTGATCGCCAATGTTTTGGCCTAGATGTCTCAGATGCATCATGACTCTTCAAAACAGTCTGCAACTCAAAAACATTTAGGTTCAAATTCTGCTACTCTCGTTGCTTCTGCGAAACCTCATGATATAGGTCCCTCAGAACCTCGCCCTGATGCCTCTATCTCTCAATAGATTGTTCCCTGTCCCACCAAACCATCTATCAAAAAATCTACTCCATCAGTTAATGGTCCCCCCAAACCATCTATAGAAAAATCTACTCCACCAGTTAGTGGTACTACCAAACCGTCTACTCCAAGCTCCACCAAGAAAACACGTGTCTCTCAACCTCGGGTACGCAAGCCTCCACCTTGTTCTTCTGATTCCACCTCAAACCTCCCTACCCCAGTCTGAAGACCACCCGTGCACATTCTGAATCTTCTCGGCCTGCACCTCCATTCTCCACTGCTCCCCGCTCAACCAAACTCGCAAAATCAGGGCATCCGATGCCAAAAGCCTTCTATTTTTTGATTTATCAAAGAAGTCCATATGGTCCCAAATCTATACCAAGTCCTACCTGGTTGAACGGATCATCGGGCACTTTGATTTCTCAAAAGTCGGGTCGGTTGCCCTGCTAGAAGGTCAACAACTGTCGTGCTCGGTTTCCTGTCACTCCTTTTACTCACCTACTTTGGTTAGGGAGTTCTATGCCAATCCTTCCTCTTCGGTCACTGATCCTCAGTCCCCTTGGCACTATGTGAACTATGTTCGTGGCCAAGTCATCTCCTTTTCACTTGCAGACTTTACTGCACACCTGGATCTACCTCCTGTCGTCTATGATCCCCTACATCATTTCAACATTGATGTGGATATGGATGAAGTAGTTTGTGTCCTCACAGATGATCTAGACAGAACCTGGTCTGGTACACAAGGTCTTAAGACATCTCTTCTCATAGTCAAACATTCTCTATTGTTTCGCCTCTCGTTACATGTCTAGATGCCTACTACTCACAACTCCACAGTATATCATGATCGTGCCATTTTGCTATATGCCATCAACACTAGCCACCCCATCAATCTTGGCTAGATCATGTTTGATTTCATTGTAAAGATAGTTGATACTATTTCCAATTACAACAAACTACTGCTTCCTTGCACAATCACTTTCTATCTCATCAGCAAGTACAAGGTCCAGATCCCTATACCCGAGTTAATACCAATTCAGGGGGGAGATTTGGATCCACAAGAAACTGCTAAATTTTCATCAAGTAGACATTGAGGGAGAGTAGACTCCTGTTCCACAGACTACGTCCTTTGTTGATGCCTCTGCTGAGTTCTTTGATCACTAGAGTTATGTTGGCAACCTGAAGGCTCACCTCGCCTACATCACCACTGAGTAGCAACACATCCAATCGATTTTGCATAAATTTGATGATAATGCCCACCCTTGACATTGTGTGTGAAAAAAGGGGGAGATTGTTTACGATTCTTAGGATAGGCAAGGATTTTTTTTCTATTTGGCTTATTAGTTAGTTTTTTTTTTGGAATTCAATTTTCCTTCTTTTATCTTCTGGCTTTCTGCTCCTGCATGAACAATTTCATTTTCGACCTATCTAATGCACATTTATTTTTTGACAATCATCTGTTTACCTGTTTCTATCTGCATATTTGTTTTCGCACCATACAATACCAAAGTGGGAGATTGTTAGGAATCGTGTACATTGGTTTATTGGCATGTTTGGTGCTGGAGATTTCATTAATCATGATTGTATTTGCATATTGAATATTGTTGCTCCTTTGGAAACAAAATCTTCTTTGCTGAATTTAGGAAAAATAGAATATTGAGGGCTTGTTCCTTTTACAAACAAATGAGTCGTTATCAATTTAAAATCTAGTTTATTTTTATTTCGAAAAAGGCACACTTTTTATTCCTTTTCTGTTTATTTAAATTGTCTTTCCAAATCCTAGATTATGTTTTCCAAAAAGCATTCGATCTCAGAAAAATTTTACCTTTTAGCCAACGATCATCTTTCCTATGCTTGTAAATTCTGGTATGGAATTTTAAGATCTTCTACATTGCAGTTACGGATGACAAATTACTTGTGATCAGGGAGAGTCGAAAAGAACAGAACTTACTACCGTTATTAGAAAGAAACAGAAGGTTGTTGTTGTTATTTGGAAGAAACAAATTTCTGAAAAATCTATCTTCCCGAATCTATGTTAACAATATCATGTCTCAATGCATCACACAATCTACCCAGAAATATCACAGAATCCCTATCTGTTATGGAAAGTCTTTGAACCATAGTCTATTTATGCTAGGACGTTTCGCAGCCTTGATCATCACTCAAAGCAACATTGAATTCAAAGTTTATACTCTTTTATTGCTTTGTATTAAGTATTTTGAATATTGTATGTACTTTTGGTTGAGCGATCAAGTTTGAGGGATTATTGTATTCTCTGTTTGTATTATCTGGATAGATTGGCGTGTTTGTCAGTTGAAGCTGACTGTTAGTCTACAGAGCTTGACAACATTCTGCTCAAAGCTCATCGGTGAGATTCAAGTTAGGAGTATATTGCTGTAAGTGTAAAACTTGCTGAGAAGTGGTGCAGTTTGCAAACTATAGTGGAATCTCTTAATCTGGGCAAGGCCCCGCAAATTTAGGCTTGAAGGCTGAATTGCATAACCAATTGTTGTGTGTTATATTCTTCTTATACAAACTAATTTTGTTGTTGCTCTGTTCATATCATCTAGTTAAACACATTGACAGTAGCGACTCAAAGAATTTATGGTTATATGGTCGAAACATGTGATGCTTGGTTAATTTTGTTGTTGCTCTGTTCATATCATCTAGTTAAACACACTGACAGTAGCGACTCAAAGAATTTATGGTTATATGGTCGAAACATGTGATGCTTGGTTAATTTTATATATGGTTGATTAGAGCTTGGCCTAATTAGTTCATTGGATTAGATACGATTTTAAATAAAAGAAGAAGTTTTCTTATTTTATTTATTTTCCTAAAAGTCTGAATTATTTTTAAGAAAATATAGTTATCTATAAAGTCTTTTGATCTAATATTATCTTCATAGTCTGTTAAATGCTTAAAAATACTCTTTGATAAAGTATTTGGTATTG
>JAJIYU010017783.1:0-11555 GCA_030144865.1 Tinospora cordifolia | reverse complement strand
ATCTTTGCTGCAGTTCAAAATTTTGGACGTAAATTGCGAAAAACAAAAAAATTATAAATTTAATCCCCCTACGCCCACCGACCTTTTCATACTGGTAAAGGGTAAAGGTGCCCAATTAAAATAATTAGTGACAATGGAAACTGACTACAATTCCTTCAAAATTTACAACTTACCAAACCATCTCCTCCAAATGCTTAAGTCAACATCTTACATAAGCTAAGTTTGGATTATTACTATTAAGATGCAGTGCTTTTCATGCACATATTTCTTGTTTAATTACTTAAAATTTCGAATGAAGTTGATGATTGATGATAATTATTATCATTTTACAAATATGTTCATTAACATTGTTCATATTACATTATATGTATTGCTATATAATTACTAAAAATGCCCCCGTTTTATAAATGGAAAAGGAATAAAAAAAAAAGAAAACTAAGTATTATCAGAGATGGAAGAAAATAAATTCAATATAAAATATAGTATATAGAAACAGGAGAAATGGAAAAAGTGATGGCTTATATAATATATAATATTGGCCCCGAAGTTCATTCAAAACAAAATAATAAATTAAAATTTATAGGCTTAATTTTGAAATTTCGGAAAAAATGATAAACAGTATATAGATTATATGTTTAATAAATATGATCATAACAGTAAAGATACCAGCTAGAGCCAACCAAAACCCCAACCTACTGTTTTGAAATAATTTGATAATTTTAGCAAATTTATTAATTTGGTAAATTTTTCAAACGATTTCATAACATGCTAGGGTTGGTATCAGTGATGTGATCCCTCCACCATGCCTCCGAGAAGACGACAATAAAAAGTCTAACTTGAGGAAGTGAACCATGACAATTTCACATTACTTGATGTAGCAGTGGATCTTTTAAATGGTACATGGTAGCGATAAACAATGGGATGGATTTGAGAATTTAGCAGCCATTTGTTATGAGATAATCTTGGACATAAGAATGAAAATCTTAAAACTTTTTATATAAATTTATATAGAAGATTTCAAGATTTTCATTTTACTACCAAAGAATACCCTATCCGGAAGGCACCTAGGGAATTAAGGTTAATATCTCAGAAAATTCATTCTTCTCTCCTGCAAGGACTACTTGGTACGAAATTAAAAATTTTCAAGAAAGTACTCATAACCATTTTTATAATCCACAATGAATATGCTAATGAAACTAAAAAAGATCAACAGGAGAAGATGAAAAACTTAAGAATAATAGTGGAAGTTACTTAGCTTAGCTGAAGTAGAAGAATCACATCTTTCACTCAACTTTTAGTCAACTTATACTATTAGTGGTAAGATAAACAAGAGTGGTTAATTCAAATTTATTTCTAGCAAAATAGTATTTCAAAAGTTTAGATTAGTGAAAGAAAAACAGCAAACACCTCAAAGCTAATATCATTAAAAAATCTGGAGTAATCAAAGATTGTTCAATGAGAGATATGCAGAAGAACAATGACGTTGCTAATTCGCACCATTGAAAGGGCATCAAAAGCTAGTAGCAAGTGCAGCCTGATGTTATCATGTCAAGAATATCTTTCATGATCATAAGGTGATGATGAAGCAAATTTAAGGATGTTTTTCTCTAATATGCAATAAAAGAGTAAGTGAACAAATCGAGCTACTGTTTTAGAATAATTTATAACTTTTTATTTTGGAAAATTTATTATTTTTTAGTAAATTTATGATTTTTGTTTATTTTATTTTTATGTTTTATTAAATTAAAAATTAGTTTTTACTTAAATTATGAGACCAGTACTCAATTTATTAAGAAGTCTACTATTTGCACTATTTTACTATTTTAGTAAATTTATGATTTTTGTTAATTTTATTTTTATGTTTAATAAAGTAAAAAATAGTGTTTACTTAAATTATGAAACTAGTATTCTAATTTATTTAGCTGTCTAGTTATGACTTTTGTGTTTGAGTACATTTAAGATTTTTCATGAGTTTTGACCTTTTTAAAGGTCATTGTATATGTTACTAAGATATGATTTGATAAATTAAGTTTAGTGATCTTTCTTAGGAAAATACTTCATGAAATCAACAAGTCTACGAGAGTATGTATTACCTACTAATCACACTTTGCATCAAGATTCAAGTGATATTTAGCATGGATTACAACTCAAGAGGCAAAATTCTTAAAAATTGCCTTCTTGTTATGTGCAAAAATGTTTTCTTCATCGGGTTTTAGATTAATATCCTTAAAACTTAGTCAACTAAACATATTTTAAAATTTAAATACATAATCAACAGTATGCAAATCACCAACCAATCATGGCATCAATTTCAACCTAATTATTCAAAAAGGAAAGGTAAATTGACTGTAAATTAATTTTACATGGACATCAAAACATGTAATATTTATTTATATGGACCTCAAGACATGTAATATTATGTAAGCATAAGAACGCAACTATAATTCCTTGTTTCAAAAAACACACGCTCAACTCTTCTGCTTGTTTGCACCATTTTGACATGTTTTTGAGACCTGGCCTTAAAATTTAGAAAATAATATAAAGAAGGTAATCAAGACCTTGACTAATTATTAGTACTTTTCATTCTTCTCAAACCACTTTTCTAGAGCTATGACTACTAGTAATATAAATATTGACTTAACCCTAAATAAAGCAAAGAAGAAAGATATTCATATAATCATTCTTAGTTGTCAACGGCAATATAATGACAAAGAAACATGAACTAAAAAAATCCTCAAAAGTTTCTTCAAGGAATATTTTGAAAGAATGGAGAAATTTTGCTTAAACTCAGAAAACTCTATACATGTAGGCCACATGCTCAATGCTTGTTGCAAAATTTTAGCATTTCTACCAAGAATGAAAAAAAGAAGGGTCGGTATATGAGACTACCTTCTTGTTGATGGAAGCAGGCAGTCGTAGACTCGTTCCATGCGGGATGTAATAGTAAGCTTGTATGCAGTAGGCAATCCAGGCTTTCCCAACTCAATAATGTCTTGCTTTATACTGAACATAATAAGCACAGGTCAGGTTAGCTTCTGGCTAAAGAACCACAAGAATAATGGCGTTGTTAGTTTTGGATTGAGTCATCGTTATTTGAAACATAAATGTCAAATAAGTCCCAACATGATACACATGCTCATTACTGCACCAAATTAATAGATCTTGATCTAAGACTAACCTTAGCCATTCACCAGTTGCTTTTGCATGTCTTTCCACAGCTCGATACAGGTGATCTAAACTATAAAGAACCAACCCGAACATGCACTGAGCTTCTTCTTCCTACAGCATTTGATGATAATAATTTAAAAAAAAACAAAAAACAAAAAAACAAAAAAGGGTAAGAAAGAATTAGACATTTTTAAACCAATACTGAAGGCATAGGTTTCATAAAATAGAGGCTTCATTAAAGAGAAATGGTAGGCTGCCAGGCTGCCAGGTCGGCTGACACAATATAGCAGCGCCAGACAGCTAATGATAATGGAGTATATTTGAATCACCAAGAACACATTAACTATAACTAGTAAGAAAAATCACAAATTATTTTCAAAATTATTCTGAATTAATTTGTGATTCTGCTAACCAGTTAATATGGTCTTCATGATCTAAAGGTACTCCCATATCAAATGACATGGATTTGAAATTATTACATCTATTGAGCATCTGATACCACTCAAACCATAGGCAGTTTGACCCTTACCTGCCCTTGATTGAGACTAGTTTGGAGATTCATAATCTTTTTCTCAACATCCACAACAAGCAGTCTCCTCTGTAGTCGGGCTATCCTGCCTCTACCTTCTGCTCCTTTATCCTGATAACAAACAAGTAAAATTGGAGTAAAAGCCCATACACATCTTATTTCCCCCCTCTTTTGCTGCTCACCAAATTTTTCTTTCCCTTTGATTTTTCAGATTAGAAAAATAAAACTTGAGAAGTTTAGAGTTAGAGTGACAGAAGAGACCAACAGGTTGAACAGGCAGAGTTGTAAGGTCTAAGGACATGCTATAGTAGAGGAGGTGTTGCACAAGTGCGGAAGATGATGCAACATGCAAGGCTGTAACATCCATCAGAAAAATTGATCGTAAAAGAAAATGCAGACAAAAGTTTTTTGATGAGATCAACTCCATAGGACTATTTATTATCATCCTGAACATGAAGACTTGAGTATTGATTAGTGAGAACCATTGAACTGAATGCTAATAAAATTAAGATTCAGAGACATTTCTAGAGCATAACTGAGGAATAATGAAAGAAGTGCGGTTACTATATTAAATGAAAAGGAACAACGTGTCAATAAGGGAAGACAGTTGAACATGAAGCACTAGACAAGGAGAGGCCAACACTATTTGTAGATTATAAGACTTGAGATGCATTTCACAGTACCTGTTTAACCCATGCTCGAACCAACATGAGAAAAATAAGGGAGAGAAAAAAAGCTGGCAAGGCAGCAAGAATGGCAAAGTTGATTTCGTTTGCCTTGAGAATCTGGTCTAGCTCAAGCATTGCCCTGTTCAGAAGGAACACCATCAGGAACTTTCACAGCATCAAGAAAAATTGTCTTGAAAGTAAGATATCATTGAACTCACGTCTCAATGTCCAGTTTAAGCTTTTGAATCTGAAATGGAGCAAGCCAACAGTCAGATAAGATTTAATTTTAAACTTCAGATATCCTAAAAGGGGAGTCAATTAGACCTGAATGAGCAATGCCCGGGCAATTTCTCCTCCTAGAAGATTTTGAATAGGATGCATAAGATCCTTCTCATACCTGCATTCCAGAAATTTATGGTGTCATGCTATACCGCAGTTGAATATATAATTCGATAGTCCACACAGCCCTTAATAGTTTACAGATAGTATTTGAAGCTGAAAATATGAAACAAATCCTACTTTGCCCTAAACCTCAATCATTTAAAATTCAAAATGACCTCAAAGGACTCCAAATCAACGTGGATAATTTTTGTAAAAATTTGTCATCTTAACAAAGCATGGGGGTTTTTTACCTACTTTTCCCAAACCATTTATTTCCTTGTTACTCTTTGAAAAATGGACCACAGTATAGCTATAACTGCTGCTCTGTAATGACCTGTACACCTTTTATTTTCCATATACTCTTAGTTGATTTCCAACAATCTTATACAAGCTTGAACTTAACTCTCATAAATTTCCACTTATTGCTTGGTAGAAGGCATGGAAGAACATTATTAAGTGTTTTAAAAAAATTTTGTTTTGTTTTTTAATCCGATAATAGAAAATCATTCCAAATTCTTCAACTTCAATAATTTTGTACTTGCATTTTTTTTTTCAATTTACATTTAATTCAAAATTCATGAATTAAAAAAAATTAGAAAATCTCAATAATTGTATAGGAATTTCATAAACATGAAGACAAAAAGCATTTTTCTTTTTCTAATAAAAAAGTAAAAGCTTAGCACACGCTTAGGAATTTAATAACTCTATTGCAAATCATATTTTTGGCACATTGTGATCACTAGATATTGTCAGTCAATAACTTTTCAACTTTTGGACTACTATCTTCATTGGAATTGAAACAGTGGCACATTGAAATTAATAAATATAGTCCTATACTTCAATCTGCTAGATAGTATGAATCCATTATTTATTGGATGGATGGTATGGATCAAAGAGAGATTATGGAAGAATTTGCAGACAACCTGAAATCAGAGGCCTGGAGAAGATCTTGTTCTTGATACCTGAAACACTCTAGTTTAGATGGAAGAGTGATGCAAGGAATTATAGAAGGTTTGTGGGTTAGATGACATGGATCAACTGGAAGGGATTAGGAAAAATTTTCCAGGCATGCTAGACTTTGAACCTTTGAGAAAATCCAATTCACCTTAGAAGCTGAAGCTTTCTTATTAAGATGGAAAATTTGGAAGATAATTGGAAAGTGGTTTCATGTATTTAGAGAGTGGTGAGACGTGGTATGGATAACCAAACCAACCTCAGCATCAACTGCTTCTTGAATGGGAGTGAAAACCCAGTCCCCTATATTGTCTAAAAGAAATAGTGGGCCTGGGGATTTAGTGGATTAGCATAATGAAAGAAGAAGGGGCCTGAAGGCAGCTTCAACTACAGGTCCCAACAGTATATGGTCTTCTTGACGGTAGATACGGCCCTTTTTCATAAGTCATAATGATATCTGAATAATTGTCTTAACTTAAACAATTCACTAAACACTTTTCAAATGATCAATTATAATCCAGTAAATGCATTCTGTCGTTGTCCATGCTAAATTGCCATCTACACAATTTATAGCAGCTGACATTTACACTAGAAGCAATGCCAGATGCAAAGGTTTCATAACCAATTTCTTTTGATGGAGTCCCACATCATGACTAATATCACTTGTATAAGGATGCCTCACCTGGCCATAACCACTTCCAACATTTCTTGATCAGAAGCATCCTCCGGAAGTTTTTGACCACGCTGTTGTTCAGTAAAAGCCAACAGCATTCTGTAACCAGGCAGAATTACTTAAATTAATGGAATTTACTATGCCAGAATGTTCACATACAACATTATCACATCATATATTTCATCACAATCACATAGTTTAGTTTAGTGGCACATTTTTCCTCCAATAATCATGTGATACTTTATGATATACATTTGATCATACCCACAAAAAAAAAAATTTAAATTAAATTAAATTAAATTAAAAGTAGAGGCAAGGAGAAGGTCAAAAGACATACAAAACCTCCATGTTAGCTTCCATCTCTATAAACAATAAGTTTCATTTTCTAGATAATATTCAGTAGGTTTCTCAAAAGAGATAATATTCAGTAGGTTTCTCAAAAGCAACACTCCTCACAGTCGAGGGTTTCTTGAGGGTTAGGGACTCTTCTATATAGATCCTGGGCAGCACATCCATAAAATAGAAGAACATCATCTGATAAATTACCTATCACACCAATAAGTTTCCCAAGATCTATGTCATATAGAATTTTCCACCTACGGGATGAACTATAATTTCTTTTCAGCTTTTGAAAAACTATTGAAACAGTCATAATGCTGCAGAAGTTACACATAAGCAGGGTTGCAAATACTCACATATAAAAAAAATCCACAGTTAGCAATGGAAATAATTATCAGATATTAAGATAAGTAAAGAATGAACCTGTGGAGTGAACTTGCAGTTAACTGCACTTCTTCAATCTCCATTACACCTTTATGCCTTCTTCGGAATGTCTCAAAAAGCTCATCTCTAATAGATATAAGCTGATGAATGAAAGAAACAATCGTGAATATTTTTATCCTCTTTATTTCATTGGAAAGCACTATGAAACGGGCTTACAAAATTCCCCGAAACTCAGTGAAATTTGAAAATTTTCCCCCCTTTCTTTTAACTAATGAAGCGCAAGTGTACGTAGAATTCCATAAAACTGTGATAAATTTTCTATTTTCTAAATTCAAAAATGCAAAAGTTCGTTACAATTTAAAAAGGTCGATAAACTCAACAGAGAAGTAAAAAAATATGTAAATATTTCCTTAGTAGACAACAATAACAAGTAAAATAGTTATACTTCATTTCCAACTTCCTCAACCAACAGAGTAGTATAAATTTTAAAATATAATTCAATATACTAACACAGTTTTATGGGATATGCTTTACCCAAAAAAAAAAAAAAAAAAAAAAGACAATAAGCAAAATAAATAAAATAAATAAAGTTGAAACGAGATAAAAACTTAAAAATAAATTAAATGACATCTAATTAAACTGTTTTTGACAAGAAACCAAGAAATAATGTATTGAATTACTTGCATAAAAGTTGTAAAAACTATAAAGCAAATGAACCCAATATAAACACCCCCGAAACAATGCCTAGAAACCCACCAATACAGGGCCCTAACGCCTTAACCTCCCCAAAGGAGTACCCTATGGAAAGTTTGATAGCAATAATCTACAAAGAAGCCAAACACAAGGAATTGTCCCACACATTTCCAACCTCCCTAATCTTGCTGTCAAAAATGCTGTTGTTGTGCTCCTTCCATACAGACCAAACTACAGAGTAAACAACCACCACCTCTAGTAATCCCAAAACTTTCTAGGAAGTGTGGATTCCTTCCAAAAGACCTCAATAAAGAAAAACCGATAAGCTAGCTCCAATGCAAGAAATTGCCCATCTATGCCAAGTCTCTTTAACAAACTACACTATAATGACTAGATTCTCGCATTTTCCTGCATAAATAGCACCAACTCAGGGAGATGGCCAGTTCTTAAACCTTCCTTCCAAGATGTCAACAGAATACAATATTTTTTTTTTTTAGGTTACAACACAATTCAATTGTTATAATTGATAGTCCACCCTAGAAAGTTGGATTTTCAGGATATATGAGCTTTCTAGATGAAATTAAGCAGGAAAGAGGGGGGTAAAACACTTGACGTATGGGGGCGGCCGAAGGTGATGAAGAAAAAATCTGGAAGAGAAGATGCCAAAGGATTCAATAGGCATGCCACCTATCCTAATTGAAAGAGAGATTAATAGGTCTAAGGATTTCAAACAAGGAAGAAATCTCAAGGCTTTCCCCATTTGTAAGATTTCTACTAAAGTGGAAATACCAAGAAGAGTCATCATCATGGGGAGGCAAAAGTCAGAAATTTGGTAATTTGGGAGGTTAGACAGTCTATAAATATGGGGAGAAAGGGATGAGAAACAAGAGGTACCACACCATATAACTTTCCAACACCTGGAGGACATTCCATTACCTACTTTAAGTTTTGCACTGCAATAAAACTTGGGAGAAGGTTATGAATAAATTCCCAAAGGCTGTTGAAGGTGGCCGTAGGGGATAATCCAGCATCTCCATCCAATTGATGGAAACCATGTCTACTCACAATCATCCAACCCCACAAAGAATGCCTCTCCCTTAAAAACGGCTAAACTCCACCTAAGGTTATGAATATATTCTTAAACATAACAATATAAGAAGTTGAGATTGCATCCATGACACTTCTAATTAAGAAGGTTAGACATTCCCCTTTGAGAGAAAGCTTCTTTTCCAACTGCCCAATCTCCGCCAGACCATCTAAATAACCGGATCCAAGAAAGAAGGTGAATTACCCACTAGGGGAAACCATAGAAAGGTCAAAGGCCATTTTCCAATCAAAACTTAAACAAGTATGTGGTACTTAAAAACTCATTGTCAGATATTCCAATACCGCCACCAGACATTTTGAAGGTTTAAATTCATATCCAACAGTATCCCTGAATAATCTTCAAAGAAGCATCAAGACTAGAACCATCATTTTCCATAAGAAAAAGGCAACCATTGGCAAACTAGAGATGAGTCGATGGACATCTAGATCTTCTGACACTAAATCCCTTTAGCACCCCACAATCCTGAATTTTAAGAACAATTCTCCCCAATATATCCGCATCCAAGATAAAAAAGAAGGGAGAAAGTAGCTCACCTTACCAAATGCCCCAAGAAGCAACAATTTTACCCCAAGGACAACTATTAGTAAATAATGAGGATATTGAAGAAATATAACCACTGAGCCATCTACACCAACTCACTCCAAATCGCTTTCCTCCACAGATCATCCTCAAGCAAGTTCCATTTGACCATTTCATAGACCTTCTCAAGATCCATCTTGAAAACAAGAACCTCTTTTTAGACATCCTACAGCTTTCCAGTGCTCATTAGCAATTAAAATTGCATATGTAATCTATCAACCCAGCAAAAAAGCCATTTGATTGTCCTTCAAAGAGTCTATCTCATTCACTTTGTGAGGAACATCACTGCCATTTTAGACAAACTTTTAGTGAAGGCAAAGTGAAAGCCCCTATCTCTCTTGGAATGAACTTTCTTCTAGACGAGTGTAATGTAGGTCTCATTAACCGATTTGTTAATTGATACACTATGGAAGAACTCATCCATCACTTTCTTCAAGTCCAACTTCAAGGTATCCCAACACTTTCGGTAGAAACAATGCGTGAAACCATTGGCCTTAAGGGGCCTACCCAAAATCCCAATTAACAACCGGCTCATAGATCTCATCTAGCCCCAAAGGCGTCTTCAACCCTAACATCTCTTCTTTAGAAATAAGAAACTATTTTCCCTCAATGCCCCATAAGCCCAGCTAGGCATAAAAGCCTCTAAAATAGGATTCCACCTCATTAGCAAAATCTTAAGAAAGACGCTAATATTGTCATCCCCTTCCTTTACCCACTTCAGCATGGCCATCTGAACAAACTTTTGGTCCCTCCTAATTTACATAGGATGAAGATCATTCATTTATAGGAAAAAAAAAAAAGGATCATCATTGATGGCCCTTCTTTCATTAAATTTCATTTTATTCCAAGCCTTTGTGCCCCTCAAAGTCCAGCCAAACCACAGCTGCTTCTAACTCCTTCCTTAAATACCAAATAAAGCTATCTTCTTTTAATTAATATCAAAAAAAAGGAAAAAAAAATTATGTCTAAAAGCCACCAATTCAAATTCAGTAACCCACTTAACAAGATAGGTTTTATTAGGCTACTTTTTGGTATTTTTGTATGAATTTAAAAGTGCCAATTGAAAATAGCTTTTAGCTTATACCATAATGAATATACGTAATTAAGCATATAAGCAAAAATTATCTGAATTATTTACTGTAGTGAGTTTTTTACAAAAATTCTCCATGTCAAATTGAACTTCATAAATATTAATTCAAATTTTCTAGTGACCAAAGTCAAGTTAAGAATGAATGTTTGATCCTTCACAAAAAGGAAGTTCACTTGGAGAAAGAGAAAAAAAAATCTACTACTGTTATAACTAATAAACTTGATCCAAAAGCACATGCAAGTCTTATAAAACACCTAACCAATGATTCTTAAAGCCAATGGGTCATCAAACTTCCCTAGCCAACCATTCCCAATAAGTGGTATTACGCCATCAAACTACCACATTGGACATGAGCAAGTTCATCACGATAAAAAATTAGAATCTCACCCTTATCAGTCAAGCCCCACATCGAGGCTTAGAGGTGGATAAGTTAAGGATAACAATAATGCTAGTTCAGATTTGGCCCCACACAAGAAGTGGTTGTCCCTTGCCAACCCCTCCTAACAAGTGGTGTCAACGCACTAAAATACCTCATCAAATATGGTCGAGGTTTTTAGATGGAATATAATCGAGACCTTATTGATTGTAGATCTTTTGCTACGAATAGATAATAAGAGCTTATTTTGGCTCACAATTTCACAAGTTGATGGACAACAATGAGATCTCGATGAAACAAGGAAACGAAAACAATACAAGTGGGTTTTATTTTAGAAGCTTAAAGAATTTTCCATTTAAGTTTAGCGTATAATTTATGCATGAATGTGCTTAATGCTTTAATTGAGGCATGCCTCTAGCTTTTTTTTTCTTTTCAATTTGAGTACAAATTTCAAGACTTTTTTTAAAATCTTTTTTGAGCTAGAGAAAGATATTAAACCAAAAAAAAAAACCCCCCCCCCCCCCCCCCCCCCCCCCCCCCCCCCCCCCCCCCCCCCCCCCCCTCCCCTCTCTCTCCCTTTCTCTCTCCCTCCCCCCCTCCCCTCCCCTCCCTC
>JAJIYU010017782.1:0-11518 GCA_030144865.1 Tinospora cordifolia | reverse complement strand
AGAGGGAGAGGAACGCGAGAGCGTGGGACGCCATTACTGGAACACGAGAGAGAGGAGTGAGTAAAAATGAAGAGAGAGCAGAGTAAAAGAAGTACAAGACTTAACGTGTGATGAACGTGACAGCAGAGAAATGGAATACGAAAGGATTGAAAAGCCGCAGGTGCGTACGTTCTTTTTTCTTCTTCTTCTTCTTCTTCTGCTGCTGCTGCTGTTTCTGTTTCTCTTTATTTTTTTAAAAATTATTTTCCTGAGATTGTCATGATTATTTTATTTTTGGAACTGATGTAATGAGTACGATTTTTGGAGAGATCTCTTTTATGTGAGTTGGATTGACTGTGACTATAAGCGGTGGGCTTTGGATCTGTTTGAATCTTGTGTAGGAAGCGTTTATGTTGTTATTAGGAGGTTATTTTGGAGGATTTCGAGCTCGAGAGCGGTAGATGGATGAGTTAGGTGTTGGTAGCAATTATTGATGAGTTATAGATTAGTATGTGTATGTGTGTGTGTGTGTGTTGTGTTGTGTTTGTGCGTTAGTGAAATGGTGAGAACTTGTGAAAATTTGGTTGTTCGGATTGACAGGGAGGAGGATTTTCGCCGGCGAAGCTGAGAAGTGTGCTATTAGGGATCGAAAAGAAGAGAAGGGAAGAGGAAGAGCTGGAGCCTGCTTTCTCATTGAGATCTGATGTCACTGATGTTGACGATCGAGGTAAGAGAGCTACTCTCTCCAATCTATTCCTGCACGGTTTTTAAGGGTTTTGTTTTTGTTTGTGAGTTTGATACAGTCTTTTGTCTCAAAAAGATGAGATAACTGAAAACAAAACAGTTTTCAACTTTTTATGCACTAAACAGGTGTTTCCAGAAAAAGGTTAAAGAGTCGTTGTCTGATTTCTCTTTTTACAGATTGTATTATTGTTTTTGAACCTCAACCAAATGTAGATTCTGATGTATACCTGAAGAAAAACAAAATAATGTTTTTTTTTATTCCTTTTGGATTAGATGTGAACACTTCTGAGAGCTGCAAAGATGTAGATGTTGTTAGCGAAATTCCTGATTGCTCTACAGCGGATACGCTGGCATCTCGTATGGCTACTGACCGTAGAATGAAGGAACATGGAGCAGTTAATTCAAAAATTAGATCTCAGCAAGAGGATGGATTCCTAGATTACGACAGTGGTTGTGAGAGTGGTACTGTTTCCTCAGCTGCTTTTGAGTTCCAGAAGGCAGAGAGGGCACAGCATAGAGTTTCATTTGCACCATTCTCAAAACCGGCACCATCAAAGTGGGATAATGCTCAGAAATGGATAGCGAGTCCTACGTCTAACCGACCTAAACCTGGGCAACCACAGGTGCAGGGAGGGCAAGTTGTTGGATCTAGGAAACCTGGGTTGCTTGGTTATGGGAGTAGGCAATCATCATCTAAAGTGGTTGTTGAAGTTTCAGAACAAAAATTGGTAGCATTTGAAGAACCTGATACCAAGCGGATTGATCCTAGAGAACAAATAAAAAGGGAAGCAGTGGGACCGAAATTTGATAACTGTGCACTGGATCCATACCCAGATGCGGAGTCCTTTGCCAAGACTGCGGTTATGATTGAGAGCTCCGTTGCGGATTCAACTAGTAAGTTCTTCTTACCTTGCCATGACAAACCTCGTTAGGAAGATTGCTGTGGATGTTGTTTACTCTGCTTTGTGCTTCCTTCTATTTAAGAGTAAAAGCATCCATATTTCAGCTATTTGATTTTGTTATTATTTTTGCATGCACTCGGATGTCCTGGTCCATTGGAATCTTTCTTTTTGTGCTTTATTTATACCAATCTTTTGTTCTTTAAAACATCATGGAAATGGATATGCTGAAAATATACCTTGTTTCTGTAAATTAGGTTTAGGTTTTCTTAGGATACATATCTTCTAGACTTGGCTTTGTGTCATGTAGTTGTTGCCTATTGATCTACACGACTGATGATTGTCTATCATGACTTAGAGTTGGCAACTTACTGTTTATTGATTTGTGGTGAAATTTACTGGCTGAGTTCTTCACTTAATGATTCATATCGTGCTAGACTTGTAGTCATGGTCAAAGATATTGTTAGGTTTGTGAGTCATGTAAGTATAGATAAATAAAAAAAATTAATTATCAAGATTGAGCAAAGTAAACTAAGGTCGAGCAAAATAAATAGGATAAAACACAAGATCGTTTATACAGTTCGACCAATGCCTATGTTTGCAAGGCCACCGCCAGGTAAAGAATTTCACTATGAACAAATTATACAACTATTATAATTATATTGATACAGTGACGGAAACACTAACCTCACATTTTACAATAAGGTTTTAAGTGGAAACAAGACAAATCACATCTGTCTCAAACTTGCTCATGTCTACTCTGAGTCTTAATCAACCTCTAGTGACACTTCGGGTTGTACCATATTGATCTCAGGACTTCGTAAGTCTACTCACTAAAACACAATCTTTACAAGATTATAAAAACAATATTTTTACAATAACGCTCTAATACAAAGAAGGGAACACTATAAATATTAATATAGACTCTAAGTTCTTCAAGTTCTACTCTCATCCTTTTAAGTCTCTAGAACTCTCACGGATTTATAGGTAACCAAGTACACAACTTTTCATAGGAATAGAATCTTTTGGGTATGTTGTTGAGCCAACTGTTTGCAACTGTTATGTAACATTATCTTCTATGTATGCCGTTGCATTGACTGTTTCAAACAGTTATTAAACATTTGATTGCAGATTGGCAAAGGTGAATCTTTATGGCTACTGTGCAATCTCTGGATCTTTGAAAAGTGTCTCTTTTTTTTTTTTTTTTTTCCCAAAGTAACGAATTGCTTATCTATAGTGAGAAAAATTAGTTTCACATAAAATAAAAATGTTATTCAAAAATTATATCTTTGTCAGTATTGGTTGCATGATCTTATGGCACATATATTATCTTAGGAGTACAATTTCAAAAGCTTTGTTTTCAATTGATGTTCTTAGATAAGAAAAATCATGGAAAGATACATAATCTTCTAGAAACCAAATTTTGAAACTTCCATTAATTCTAGTGTGCTAAAATGAGAGATATTCTTTATAGATTTTCGTATCTAGGGTTCCATATAATTTTTCATGCGCTACAAAGAAAAAGAAATATTCCTATGGATTTTTTATTTGAAAAACTTCCTTTAATCGATTGTGTCAAAAGGAAACATTTTAAAAGAAAAAATACTCGCACACAGAAAGTTTTCTTAAAATAAGATTTCTTGTTGCCTCATGAACCATAGACCTAGAATAAGGAGAATAAGAGAGAAAAAGCAAGTCCAATGCGACAACACATCGTGCCACGTTTGCACCGAATATGCCAACACAGCTACCATGTCATATGTGTGCATGCTTACGTGGTGTGGTGGTCCCAATAGAGATGTTTTAGCAATCAAGATTTATGAAGGCTCGATATGACTTTGAGAGGCAATATTTGTTGCTGTTGAGGAATTTATAGGGAATTTTTTATAATTGGGGAATGAATGCAAATGCCATGAAAGTGCAAGGATAATCAAGTTTGTCAAATTTCAGGTAACAATACATTTTGGGCTCCATGTTACCGTTAAGATTGCCTTAACTGCTACTTCTGGATGATATGTGAAGTAATTATGAGTTCTAGGATGAGCATAAGGACAACTTTCAGTGAGAAATGGTTGCTTCTGTTTGTTTCATGTCTCATCCATTCTATTTTTACCATTTGGTGTACTCAACAAAGCATGCTAATTTCTCCTTATGAAGGAGGAAACTATTCATCTGAACCTTCATTTTGTCTTCTTTTGATAACATAGACCTGAGTGTGGGCTGGTATGCATAATTCTAACTATAGTGTTAATGTGGTTATTGGAGAAGGCATAGAGTGGTCAGTGAAAAGGCAAAGTTCAGAAGAACATCAACAAAGAATATGAAATTTCATGGAAAATAGATGGTGGACATCGTTTATTTCAACATCATTGATCCTAAATGATGCGATGATCCCTACATTAAGCCACTAGAAGAAAACATGAAGGAAGTATGGTTCATGCTCGCCTAGTGAAGTTTGTGGCATCTCTTTCACAATTTTGAAGGCTAGTCCACAGTGCTTTCTCCCTAGGTATATATATGTAAGGAACTCAGCCTTTTCTAGTCAATAGCCGATGTTATAGTTCTGTACGCCAATCCAATCGTAGAACATAGTCTAAGATGCTTTTGGAATTTGAGGTCTGGGATTACCCAAGTGTTCCTTTTCTGCTAAGTTTACTGTAAGACATTTCTTGGATGAGCTTTGCAGACAGCAAGGTTCCAAATATCACTTGATTATGGTGGAAATGAGATTTTGGATTTTTCTTTTCAGTCGTTTTTCTTGATGAGCTTTGCAGACAGCAAGATTTCCAATACGACTTGATTGTGGTGGAAATGAGATTTTGGAATTTTCTTTTGAACACGTTGTGTGTTGTGTTCAAGATTCTAATGCAATTAATCCAGGGTGCTTTAACACTTATTTGAACTTTCATTCCAGTATTTCTCTGGGGAAAGCAGGGAATAGGAAAACCTATATCCTCATAGACAAATTGAAATTATTCAGGGGAATCAGGATGATATTCATTGTACCATATATTCGTAATATAAGAATACAAATTTCAACAATTTTTGGTATTTTTCTTTTTTATTTTTTGGAGTTTCATGATTGTAGAATTGTTTTTTTTTTTTCTTTTAATCATTTTAGTGAAATGTGATCAATAACTTCCAGCAATTTAATGCTTTTAGTGTAATTATTTATATTGTGCAGTTAGCCTTAGCCGGCATGACTCATCCGTATCTGTGCATAGTGCTACCACATATGTTCCTCCTTCTTCAACAGTTAGATCTGTTTCTATGAGAGATATGGGTACAGAAATGACTCCAATTGCTAGCCAAGAGCCCTCCAGGACTGGAACTCCAGTGAGAGCAACAACCCCTTTGCGCAGCCCCACTTCTTCTAGGCCATCAACTCCAGGAAGAGCTGCACCTGTTTCGTGTCCAGTTGAGATTGGTAATTGTCAGGTGGACCCTAACCTAAAGGAACTGTCTGACAAAGAACTGCAAAAGAAAACGAGGAGAGAAATAATGGCTCTTGGCACACAGCTAGGGAAGACAAATATTGCTGCCTGGGCCAGCAAGGAAGAGGAGGACAAAGATGCATCTACTTCACTTAAGACTGTTTCTGTGGATCAACCTGCCAGAAGTGTTATTGAGACCCGTGCATCAGCTTGGGAAGAGGCAGAGAAAGCAAAATATTTGGCCAGGTTACTTCAGCCTCTTCAATTTCTGTCGTTAAGATGCATTGTTTGATGTTTTGTTGGCATGCATCATAGAAAGGTTATTGATCCATTGTATCATGTTATTTATATTTGCATCATTTCATTTTGCGTCTCATCTGGAATGATGATTACTTATTATAGGTACAAACGTGAAGAGATAAAAATACAAGCATGGGAAAGTCATCAGAAAGCAAAAACAGAAGCTGAAATGAGAAAAATTGAGGTACTACAAAATGTTTCTTTAAAGATTTGTTGCTTAACTCTGAGGACTCTGTCTCTTGTACGGTTGTCTGCAATTGATTATTTAAAAGAGAATATTTAATATTTAGTGTTTTCATTTTTTTTTAAATATAGATTGGACTGTGCTTATTCTAATTTATTAATTTATTATTCAAATATTTTTTTTCTGTTTTTTTGTAATCCTATCTTATGAAAGTAAATTTAAAAAAAAAATAACTTTGAGAATGCTCTAAGTTTATTTTTTAGTTTTTATCTTATTTCAACTTTATTTACTTATTTGCATTTTTTGGTTAGCTTGTTAAAATTTAAGAACTTATACTACTATGTTAGTTAATGTAGTTGAAAGTAATACACATTGTTAGTATTTCTTATTTTTCATTAATAAAATAACTTTTTTTTATTTCTATGTTGAATTTCATCTAATGTCTTATTTTATCAAATTTTTAGTGAATTCTTCCCTTTTTGAATTAAAAAATGAAAAGTTTATCGAACTCTATCAAACATTGTTAAATTTCTTGAACTTTGTTGAATCATTTTGGCAAATTTTTCTGACTTTTATTTTACATTGACTTTCCACTTTGATGGTAAAACAAAAAGAAAGAAAGAAAAATAATTCGTGAAAGTTCACTGAATTTCAAGAACTTTTGAAGATCATGTAATTTAATTAAATTATTCAGAAAAATTGTCTGACGAGTAACAGAGCCAGGAATAGTTAAAAGAATGAGTGCTTTGTCTTTTGCTTGCATCAAAGCCGTCCTGCAAGCTTTTCAAAGTTTTGAAAACAGGTCTTCTAGAGTTGAAACTCGATGTAACTGAAGAACATTGAGTTGACATGATAATGTCATGAAAGATGTTCAATAAAGTTGATGACAAATCTTTGTATGGAGATTTGCTAAATTCCTGTATGGAAGCATCTCATGTCAATGCCTTGTTAGCCCAGGAAAAATTGATTCTTCATTTCTTCATAGACTTGACCAACTTCACTATTTGAAGAAAAAACATTGTCCAACAACAAAGAAGTTTGACATTCCTTTTGAAGTACAATACTATTTCGTTTCTTAATGTCAAATATCTTTGCTCATTTTAAATGGTGATTTTCAGGTTGAAGTAGAACGAATGAGGGGACGAGCTCATGATAAGCTAATGAACAAGTTAGCAGCGGCAAGACACAAAGCCGAAGAGAAGAGAGTGGCAGCAGAAGCCAAAAGAAATCGCCAAGCAGCAAAAACCGAGCAACAAGCTGAATATATCCGTAGAACTGGACGCATTCCCACTTCATTTTCTTGCTGTACTTGGTGTACCTGAAATACATACTGATCTCCATCACAGTTCCTTAAGCTACTTACATCATAATCTTTGGTATTTAGTTTCTCCTTTCTTTTTCTTTTCATTCTCCTTTTTTTTTTTTTTTTTTTTTTTGTATTTAGTAGCATGTCTAAAGTTAAATGCTTATTCGTTGAAATTAGTCTCTCAGTATTTTGAGTCGATCTCTGTAATATTATGACATTTTTGAAATGTATTCAGCCAGGTTTGGTTTGCCTGCAACATAAATTCTAACTTTCTAACAAAAGCAATCAGTACCCACTTATCTAATTCCCATGCATAGCTTGAAAATAATGGCAACAATGTTGCAACCTACTGGGTTGCAAATTGTTATTACTTCTACTTACAGTTTTATGTATAAAAATGGTCACGGAAAATGTGACAAACAAAAACGTTGCTAGGGCCATATTGGTAGAATATTTACATGTCCACAAAAAAAAAATTTAATAAGGCATATTCAAAGGGTCTGCTACAGTATCCCAAAAAGGGGCCTCTGCGTGCATGCGCCTCAGTGTAGTTGGTTTGCTTTGAATCGTGCTGATGCATGATTTGAGAAAATCCAACTATTAGTGGGTATAGTGTTAAATGCTTAGTGTTGCCTTCAATTCTTTTAGAACCGGCAGTTTCTGAAGCAAGTATCCAAACAAAATTTTGCTTAATAGACAAGTTAAAGAACGTTTTGAACAGAATAGCTCATTTTCACATGCCACCCTCCTTTCAATCATGAAGGCGATGATGGAGCCAATGGCACCAATTAGGCCTCTTTGATTGCTGATTTGTAAATCGTTCTGTTGGTGCCATTAGGGTAGATTTCATGTCTATTCAACTGCCTTTGTGTCAGAATGTTGGTGTTGCTTGTTAGGGCATCCCTAATGGAGTTTAATGCCCGCTGAGATGGCGCTCAATAGACTGTCACCTCAACTTTCTTTTCAAAAATCTTATTGAATGCTCAGTTAATACTGAGCGCTCAATAAATTTTATTTTCCTTTATTAAGAGGTCTGCAGCGCATTTAATGTGGTGCAGAACTTTATTTTATTTATTTATTTTTATTATTTTTATTTTTAAAATCTTAGGTGGCATTTATTGACTAGTTGAGCATTGCTGTTGCCCTTATATCAACGTATTGTTTCATGGCTAGGTCGTTCGCTTGTTGATTTAATGCTAAAGTCTTGTTTCTTAACTCTATTTGGTCTCTATTTCTATATATGTTAAGATTGGCATTTTTATTTGTAATAGAAGTTAAAACTTTTGTATAACAAAAAGTTTCTATTGGATATGCCTCATAATTATATTATAATTAAATATATTTAAAATATTATGAAACGAATATTTTTTTTTTTTTGTGCAAAGGTAAATGGGTGTCAGAAATATCATCCTTCCTACTAATATTCTTTTAGGGCATAACCATAAATACTCTAGAACCCTTTTTAAATAATAAAAAATTAAATATATATCATAAACCCAATAAAGCCTAAATAGTCTAAAATTTCAAAAAAAAAAAAAAAGGAAGGAAAGAAACAAAGTAAATATGCATCAATAACCAGTAGCAATACTACACATGATAAGAGATACAGTGAAACTTGATTGTCATGTGATTTTGATAGGAACCCCTAATTTTTTTTTCATAGATTCTTTATCATGTTCCAAACCAGATAAGCTCAAATAACACTTCGAAATTCAAAGAATAAGATATCAAACAGATATTACTCATTTGGAGTTAGAACTGAGACAGCCCCCAATAGTGTTGTTGTTCCCAATTTATAGTGGTGAATACATTATAGAATCTAATGGACCAACCACCATATCTGTATCCTCAAAAATAAATAAATAAATAAATAAAAGGGTTAACGATTTTTTTTGTCCAAGCAAACTTTTCTTGTCTTGTTGCTTTATGTCATCAAGTGGGCATGCTGCGTCCACAAGCCCTTGTAACATTTCACTGCGCAAGCCATGATATCATTTAAGAAGAAAGGAGGGCCCTTTTGCATTTTTCAATCCCTTTCAAGCATTTATGTATGTTAATCCACAGCCAAAAAAAAAAAAGAAAAATCATGGAGGAATGATTAAAGGGAGATGATACTTGTGTTGTGTCCTAAAAAATGAAAAGAATTATGCTAGGCTGGTGTTTTGTAATGGATCCTTAATTAGAAAACATTCTTAGAACTCCATCATTAAAGGGTCTGCCCCCTCCTTTGATACCAACATAATGGCTTTTTCTCCATCTTAGACATGATTTTACATCAACGTTGTTCCCCTCTGCTTGTCACCTATGCCTTCATATTATCAATACATTCGACAAGCTGTCTCGCGTGGCCTTGTAACCAATTTTAGTGATTTTCCTGCTTTTTCTTCTTCTTGATCTATAATATGTCTACTTATAAATGTCTCCCACTTAACCAAAAATGTATGACCTTAAAAAGTAAATTAAATAGCAATGAAAGTATCACTGCTCGTCAATGGGCCTATCGATGCTACTTATACCATACTATTATAATAACAACACTTAACAAATTGATTGTAAAACCTTTTAGCCATTATCCAAATTATCCATGATTCAAACTTCAAACAGTTCAGCTTTAAGATAACTAAAAAATAATGCATATTCCAAATGATTTCTAATGTTTTAAGCTTCATTTTGTGAGATTAGTGAAGAATATTACTATCACCAAGGACATTTAGAAAAGAAAAAAATGATAAGACAAGAAGCCTTATAGGGTCCATATGAATAGAGCTCTTGCCTCTGCAAAAACTTCCACATCACAACTTTGCCTTGCCTTATGAATCTCTCTTGCATTGTCACGTTCCTTTCCATTTGAACATGAATAACATTCACCTTACATGGACACGCACACACACATATATATATTAAAGTAATTATTGTAATTGTATTTTTTATATAATTGTAACACTCAATTATTAGAAGAATGATAGTACGTATATGGAAGTATGATTGTAAATATTAAAATTACAATCAATTTATCACTTCTATCTCTCTCTCTCTCTCTCTCTCTCTCTATATATATATATATATATACTTTAATTCTTTTACCATGCCCTAAGTCCAACATGATGTACATAAATAATTAAGTAGCTAACATGGAGGCAAGGCTTGGTGCAATGCACTAGGAAAAAAGAGTGGGTCAAAGCAGTGCAATTTTCGGAGTCCAAACAATCCCTTACATGCTGTTGCATCATCACTAGGGTTCTCAGACCATTTGGCTTCCATTCTTCATGAATCTGAAAGACATCTTAGGAGCCTTTCAATAATTAGTAGTACTGGTCTGTGGAAAGCAGTACTAGGTATATAGTTTAATAAGTTTAAACTATTTATATACAAGTTTGAGGTTATACAATTCAAAATATCACTGCTTTTTTAACTGTAATGATAGTACTTGGTTTATATTTTAGGGTATGTTTGATGTCATAGATTCAGATATCTTTAACTTTTTAATAGTGATGACAGTACTTGGTTAATATTTGAGGGCCTGATTGACAACTAAAAACATATATCTCAGAAAAATATAATTTTTTTTTAAATCTTGTCCTTTAGCCCCATTTTTTTTAAAAAAATTATGTTTTTTTTTTCTTATGTCTCTCTCAAAAAAAGTGGGAAAAAAATAGATGAAACTAAGAAAATTGATCAACCCAAAGCCCAACTTTCCTAATTATTTTTTTTAGAAAAAAAAAATCCTATTAAAAGAGTCCCTAAAACATCCATATTTGTGTCATCTTAGGACAAAGTTTGACTAATATCTTCAGTAATATATTAGAAACAGAAGGAAAATTTTTTGAAATTGAGACTCAAAACATAAGCATTAACGCACTTTTGACATATCTGAATCTTTTTTTTCTTTTTTTCTTTTTTTTTTTTTCTTTGATGATGAGTTGAAACTTGAATTAATGATGAAGAAAAGTATATACAATAGATGGCTTTCAAGCATTCAGCTTGATATGATCATCCCAAAGGCAACATTATTTAGGGCTAGCTTCCAACAACCAGCGTGAAAGCCTTAATGATTTCTCCATTGCAATACTCAAAAAAGATCTCCTAACAAGCTATGTAGTAAATAAGGGGATTCTGGTTAGGCCTAGATGAAAGTGACTCTTAGGGTTGCTCAAAAGACATGATCAACTAGGGTTTTAAACTTTCAACTTCACAAAAGAAGTTTGAATTCATCTTTTAGTTGCTTTTTCATGTTGCTTTAATCTTCTTTTCAGTGGAAAAGTGAAATAAATTGCTAGCTTGGTTGAAATTATATTAATTCTTAATAAATATTGCTCATGCTTCCCTTTGAAACAGTCCTATACTTCCTATTTTTTCATAAAGAGTTTATTAAATATTCATTTATCTCTTATTCATTTTTTTTTTCCATTTTTGGGACCTATGAACCATATGACCCATTGCAAGTTGAATGTATTGTGACTATAAATTTAGCCGGTAAAGTGTACATAACTTCCTCAATTTGGAGATATTTTGTCATTGGAATCATTTGTTTCTTTTAAGATTTTTCTAGAGGTACCAAACCTAGAAAACAATAGGAGAATCTTTTCGACAAATATGAGTCATAAGTTGATATAAAGAAGAATGTTGATTTGATTGATTGGATTTATCGACAAAAAGTTTTAACCTTAGTCTT
>JAJIYU010017781.1:0-11520 GCA_030144865.1 Tinospora cordifolia | reverse complement strand
AGTTATGCTGGTTAGTTCTTCCTTCCTGGATTGTTAGGTGTCCCAACATTATCCAAAAATTACGGTAGCTTTTGATCTGGTCTCAGAAATAGTACCTTCAATTTTTTTTTTTCTCTTAATCTCTTTGTGTGCCTGTATTTCACAGTTAACATGCATCTCAAAATCATTCTATCTCTACCCTATTTAGCAATTTGTCTGATGAATTTATCTTTATATGGTGAAATGAAGTGGGCTTTCCTTCTGTTTTCTCAAGTAGCTGCGGGAATGATTTTCAAGATTCTTTACTCCACACCCCCACCCTTTTGGTAATTAGTGAGGTAAGGAGTTTGTCTTGCAGGGTGAGAAGTGCTTGCACACCCACTAAAAAGACCTCAACAAGTAGGGACTCATTGATCTAACAAGTTTGTTTGAGTCATTGAGGAAATATGGCATAAACAAGTTTGATCAGATCTGTCATTAAATCTGACCATTTCTTATGTTCCTTGAACATTTAATTGGTCATTCGTGTTCAGCTTAATTTATTTTAATTTCCCCATGAGCCATAATTTCATTAAGACTCATTGATTAAATGATCTTGCATATTTATGTGGTTTTCCTTATGTTATATTTTTTTATATTCCTTCCGGAAATTATTAATTTGCCTTACTGAGTCACCTGTTAGGTTTGATTTAAGTGTCATTGAATTGACCAAATGTTGAGCGTCAGTGCTCGATGTAAGTCCCTTCCATTGAGTTTATCTAGACATTGAAATTAACAATCCAAGTATTAATATTGGAAACTAAAGTAAACAAAAACAATTAACTACTGAAACAGAAATCAATATATTCATAGCATGAAAAATTGACTTCACCCAACCCTTCAACCATGGTATTAGAGAGTTATAATGGAATCTCATTTATAAGTCAAAATCAAAATGTTTCTGGTCTCTATTTTGACTGCCACAGCATATTACCTAAAAATTAGATGAAACTTAGTACGATTTGTGGTTTGACTGGTTTCTTACTAAGAAATGATGCATTTATAGTCATGTTTAGAGCATGTTCTAGAAGCACTCATGCATGTTTTCATGTACTTTAATCTAAATTATTTGTTCATATTGATTCATCTAGATCCTTAAAAAGAAGAGGTGGATTTGAATTAATAGTCTTCCACTTTCTGAGATAAACTCCAATTTCAAGGACAAAAACTAAATAAAAATATTAGTAGGAAACAATGTTTTGAAAGATTAAAATAAACAGAGAATTAAAAAAAGCAGAAGAAACAAGATTTTTATCGTTGTAAAACTCAGAATTAAGAAACATCCATAACTCCATAGAATATTAAAAAAAGCATCGAACTATGGACTCAAAATGAATCAATCCTCCCTTATGAGGAGGCTTTTTGCCCCACAAAAGAATTAACTCTGTTAGTGAGAAAACTTATTCACCCTCCAAACTTCTTGATGACCTTTGTTGTGATTTTTTGATTGACTTCATTTTATTTTTCATGTTGTTGTGACAATCCTTTTTTTTTTTTTTTTTTCTTATTTTTGAGCCAACTGCTAAAATTAACTTTGTAGAGTTCAAAGAGTTTCCAATAGCATGGTGAACCATTATTGAAATGGACTTTGACTTGTATTGATCAGAAGCTTAGTTTGTTGCACTGTCATAAGTTAGACCTGTTCCTTTTTCATTGATGCGAAGAGACGAAAACCCTTTTCATCCTTCACAAATACCAAGGATCGTCCCTCCTATAGAAAATTGCATCTCTTTCCCAAAGATTAAGACTATAAAAAATAACATGACCTACATTTAGTGGTACTGCATATCATGTTATTTGATCTATAAACATTTCATCAATTGCAAACTTGAAAGTACACCACATAGTAACTTGTAGCTTGGAATCTTTGTTCAATCACCTTAAAAAATTATGGTGTAAAATGTGGAGACATTTTCAACTGCAATTGCTTCACCAGTTCTTCTAAAATCAAATTTCTTTTAACTCAATATCAAAAAGAGTAGTGATTGGAGTTATCCCAATTTGTGTGTACAACAAAACAATTCTTCCTTGGTAGAGTTAGGCACCTTAGTATATTGTACTGATGCATTTTTTTTTAGATTTACTTGCTTGACCTTTATTAGTTATCGTAGCAAGCTATTCATTATGTACAAATGAGCCTTCCACTATTTCATCTTTTATTCGACATATAGAGTTGTAGTTTTCTTATTACAACTAATCCACCACTTTGGTCTAAATATTTGGATGCAATTTCAACAATCTTCTTTTGAATTTTGATCTGTCTTACAAAGATCATAGTGTTGCTTACCTTTATGAGCTACAACAAGATTCTTTTCCCTTGTGGTTTGAGAACCGTCTTTTGTATTTTTCTCGCCCAAAATTTTTGACTTCATGTCTTCTTGAGGGCTATTTTTCATCTTGATGTACATGGCCTTTTTGCAAGCATTAATAATATCAATGACTGGAAAAAGAAATAATTCAATCCTCAAATTGGAAAATAGTACTATCTTTTCTTTATTCACAATTCGGTATTGCATATATTTTTGTTCAATGCCATTGCATGTTTTTGGAGCTCAATAGTGTAATCTTGCGCAATTTGCCCTTCTTTTCTGTACAAAAATTGTCATGGCCCCTTCACTCGTTTCATATGACCAAGAAGGTAGGATTGGTTTTGCAATGCAGCTGCAAACTACATTCATAATGTAATAGGAGCCTCATTATTGAGATCTAAACTTATTATTTGTACTTCCCACCATAGAAAATTATGATCTCACGCTTCATGCTCGCGAAGCTCTTTTTTTTTTTTCTGGTACATTTGCATAAGCTTTGGTGTTAAAGTAAACTTTTACAGATTTCTACCAATTATGCAATTTCTCTGGATCTAGTTTTCGCTGTAAGGAGTTTCGATTTTTGCCTCTAGCTTGAATGATGCTTTATCAGTTTCAGTTTGTTTTTGGGATGTTTAATGCTACTTTTGCAGGTTTTCCAATAGATATTCCATGTGGTTCTTGGAATGTTTATATGATTGTGTTATTTTTCTATTAATTTCAAGATTAATTGAAATAGCTTATTCTTCCTTGAATCAGAGCTTCGGCATTCACAAATTCAAATCAATTTTTTTTTAATAAAAATGATATAGCCTAAATGCGGCTTTGATACCAAAAACTTGATCCCAATTCTGACGGTAGATAATAAATAAAAATACTAGTTGAAGACAAATAGAAATTGTTACGAATATATTAAATGCCTCAGTTTTAGTAAGTACATAACCTTTTCAATTTAATTCTTTGTAACTTCCATCATCTTGTCATATTTATATTAATGGAATTATTTAAATATTGTTATCATTGTGATTGATGTAACTCCTTTCAAAAATTTATGTAAAAGGGTGTTGACTTTGTAAGTAATGTAACAAAGTTAAAATTAAACCTATTATGAAGAGAGTGAATTTTATTTTTTAATTTTCTCAACTTGTCTTTTTGTTTTTTATTTTAATTTTTTAATTGTCGAGATCCCTTCCCTATGACGAAGGACGAACCGACTGGCACAGTGTTTCGATAACTCTGCCCGCAAGTCGAGCTTGCCAAAACACTGTTAAGCCTCATCTTTCAACACTATACTACACACTATCAGAGTAGTCATAGGGAATGCAGAAAAAATTTAAACACATGAACACCAATAAAACGTGATATTTACCAAAATGGGTCATTAAACATGTGTAGCAAAAAGAGTGACTAATCAATTATATAAGAACTTTCTTCACCCCTATACATAATTTCTAACCCTCAAACACAACCACAAAAAATACGAAGGAAACCTACCAAAACAGCGACAGAGGGAGAGTAGCTCTAGGCAATGACCATTCTCTTGCCCTTGTCTACGACTGAGGGACTTGAAAAGTTAGAGTAGTGAGCCTAATTGTCCACGACGGCTCAATGAGTAATGCAGTCTAATCCATAACTTAAAGCAAGCATTTCACAATAAAATATGTGTCATGAATGCATGAACAATAGCATTATGTAGGTGAATGCAATAATGAATATAATTTAAATTCATAATGCAGTCGTGCACCTTCATTCAAAAACAGTTAAATAGTGAAAACATTCGTCGAGGCTCGCAAGCTTTTCAAGGTGACTAAAAATTCACTCGAGCGGGTTGCAGACCGTTAGGCGCATCGTGTTGACTTCGATTAGGACTTATTGTCGTTTCTTTCATTGTAACGACCAATCAGGACTTATTGTCGTTGCCTTATTGTGATAACCTAATTAGGACTTATTGTCGTTGCTATCTCATAGGCCCACAAAAACCCCTCAACAGGCAATTTGTGTTAGGTGGTCACTATCGGGGTCATATGGAAGATCGACACAACTCGCCTTAACCCTGCACCCTTAGACCTCGAAACTCGGTGCATTATTTAAAACTTATTTAAAAGATGCAGATTCATCACAATATGTAATACCATTTTCATAATGCATAGAATAACAAGCTTTAAGAAATAAGTTAGAAAACACTACTCAAAGGGATGCTCTGTTCCCGGCGCTTCTCTCGCGATCGGTCGCGTCACGCTGGTACTTAGTCCTATAAAATCGACGTAACTTCTTAATATTAACATGGGACTTGGCTCACTCTAACTCTACATCATTGGTCAATCTATGGATTGACCTAGTCAAGGGTAGTCCATCTATGTTAGCTCAACTTACCTTAGTTGCTAGGTCAATTTGATTGACCTTGATCAATCTTGGTCAACCCTAGTCAACCTATCACTTGCTGACCTAGCTGGTCAACAGAGTCCCAAATAGTCAATTCTGGTCTTCATGGAGTCAATTGGGTCAAAATGGGTCAACATTCCCAATTTTCCATCACTTAGGCACAACATTAGCCTATGGCCCTACTGCGCAACCATTTTCTCGATTTTTCTGCGGGCAATCCATGCATTGGATTTGCGCCAAACTTTGCAGAACTATTCTAGACTTCCTAAAGTTTTCTCAGAATTTTGAATTACAATTTTTTGACATCATTTGCTAGGGTTTCTAGGTATAACAACAGAAACTGTACAGATCCCGTATACCCTGTGACAAGCGGTGACTGTTTGTCTGAATTGACCTACCTATCTATATCAGAATGCTCTGAAATTTGGTAGGCAACACTTAGACATACTTAGGGATCTCTCTACCAAATTTCAGCTCAATCTATCAAGGTTTGGTCAGTTAATTTCATCTCAGAATTTTCAGCCAAATTGTAGGAAATTTATGGGTTCATAGTTTCTATTATCTTCCTAGTATTCTTTTTCCCATTAAATCACAATTCCACGGGTCATTTCTTGTGTCTAATTGCAGTACACAGATCATAACACATTCATTAGTAAAAAATACTTCGAATCAGTAACATGCATTGCTAAATTCATGCCTATCTTTCCACCAATTTCTCTATTGTATTTTAAAGAACATAAGAAATTGTTCTAAGTCCTACCACTTTAACAATCATGACATTTGTAAGTGTAGCAAATCATATACACAAAGTCTCAAAGTTAGATCTTTATACCTTTTTGGATTTACTATGAGGTCTGAAACGCCTCTGGTTTCAGTCCGAATGGGTGCCTTTAGGTGTCCCAAATATAGCTCCAAATCTGGCCTCAAACTGGTTTCTGTCGGCACTGTTACAACAATGAGTCTAACAGTTAACAACAGTGGCTTCTAAAACGTATTAAATGTTTCAATTTTCGGTTTCTACCACTTGGGCACTTGAATACATATGATAAGGGGTAGAATGATGGGTTTTACCTCAGAGACAAGCCTAGAATGGTTCAGGTATGAGCCTTCCCAAAGTTGCTCCTACTGTCTCTGTTACACAGCTGCAACAGTGAGTTGATACCAACTTCAATGGCTAGGAAATCATATGTAGAGCCCTATTTTTGGTTCTCTAACACTTAGATGTTAAAGTACATATGGAAGTGAAGAGGGTGGACAGTTTTACCTCCAAAATAAACTGGAAATGACCAAAGATTCGAGGCTCCAAAGGTGGCTTTACACACAATTTAGGATTTTTTTTTCTAGGTTTAAACCTTGTGAACAACACTTCTTCCTAGGGTTTTTAACTCCAAACAATTTCAGGATTCAGTAAATGGCTTATAGGACTTCGTAGATGGTAGTGTAAGCTTCAAAACAAGCTATGGTTTACTGGATTTGGTTGAGAAATGAGGAAGATTCAAGCTTGTGAATGTGGCTACAGAAATATAGAATTTCTGGATTTAAGCTCAAAAAAAGGATTTTGTTGCATGCAAGATGGTTGCATGGCAAAGATGGGGGTGACATGTGGCTATCCAGGTGGCTCTCAACCTCTCATGCTAGATGCTCAGTTGGCAACATTCATTGGCCACAATGAAGGTTGTGAATTGATGGCTCAAACTATGGGTTCAAACCATGAACTCCCATGGTTTTGTAGCCAAAAATTTGTCAAAAATCTGCCAAAATTTCTCATAAATTCGCACAAAAGACAAGGATGGACCCCTTTCTGGGCGCATGGCCCGGTCGAACTGTAGGCCGGCCCATAGTTTTTTGGCCCCTAGTCACGCGGGCCATTGGCCTGCGCGAGTGCTCACAAGTCGAGTGCCCCTTTATATATATACATATACATATACATATACACCTATACATGTGTATAACCGAAATTTTGTAATTTTTTCTTCTCTAAAATTATTAAAAATTACTAATTTATCATTTCTCATCAAAATACTTCAATTATGCATCATTTCATCATTTATTCAATCATTTTCCCTCAAAATTGAATAATTCTTCTAAAATCATATTTTTCTCCCAAAAAATTTATTTATCACTTTAAAAATTCAATACTTGTTCCTAAAATTTAATAATTGATCCTAAAAATCATTTTTTCAAGAAAACACATTTTGTTCTGAGTTTTATGTGTCTTTCCTTCAAAATTGTATTTTTTTACATTATTTTTATTTTCTTCAATGAATAAATTCAAAATTAGAAAAAAATTGAGAAAAATTTTGTATTTTCTCATTAAAATTTTAGAAAAGACATAGAATACACATATGTTGGATCCGTCAATTCGATGTAAAAAATATGGGTTGTCACATTAATAGTTTTCTTTTATGTCATAATGTTTTGGATGAATTAAAATAGTCATACTGATAATATTTTATCCTGGTAAATCCATATTTGAGAAACATTAATGGCTCCATACAGCATAAAAATACAGATGTTTTTGACAAGTTTTATTAACTTCACCTTGATATTGCGAATCTTTTCTGCTTCTACTCCGTTTCTCTCTCTCCGTTTCTCGTGTGTCTTTTTTCAGTCACCCCAATTCCTCGTTTTGAAAGAAATGGAGTTCTAGTAATAAAGTGGGTAGGGGTGTTCGTGGGTTAGTTCGGTTCGGGTTAGGAGCAAACTCGCAACCCAACCCAAACAGTTCGGGTTGGCAAATATAAAACCTAATCCAAACCAATCTATATCAAAAACCCAAACCAACCCAAACAGTTCGGTTTGGGTTGGGTTATTGGGTTGCCTTTCAATTTTTTTAGTAATTAAAATATATAAATAAATAAAAATAAAAATATTACAACCCACGTACAATTTATAAGTTACACAACAAAACATTAAAAACAAAGTTACTACAAGTTTCAACAACCAAAATATTAGCAAAATTGAGTCTAATTAAAAGTCTAAAGGTTAATATACTAAAGTATCTTCTAAGGCCTCAAAATTCTTCTCAAGCATTGAATTCCTTTCATTCAGTTGAAAAAAAAGGAAAGTTAATAAATAAAAAAACAAACACAAACAAACATAAATTGAAGTTGTATAAAATTATACATACGCTACTAACATGCCAATCAATCAATTGCTATAGTTTATGAAGGCAGACCGGCGGGGGATGCAAATGTTACTGAATCAGAATACAAAAATCGGAATGGATTTGTTGTATACAGCAACAACTTTACTGCTGATTACTGGAAAACAGGTATAGTCTTTGGAGATCTACCTGCTGCAAATGGTGTAGGCATGTATGGTATCCCTAACGAACATGCAGTTATAGAGCCTAAAATTGAAAACTTCTCTGTTGAAAGAGATGAAAACAGTTTATCTTGTTCTGTTGATTGTGAGTTTGGAATCCAGAACTGAGAATGGTCCTGTCAAAATGACCATGACGAACAAAGGTGGTGGTTGTGGGAAGAAGAAGCAGGGTGGGGGAGTTTCAGAAGTCGATTGAGATTGGAGAGCAGCTGCCGAAAGTCGATCGAGATTGGAGTTTCAGAAGCCGATCGAGATTTCAAACTAGCGGAAGAAGAAGCAGACGCAGGCTGCCGGAAGAAGAAGAAGAAGAGCAGCTGTCGGAAGAAGATGAACTAGCGACGAACAAGCAGATGGAAGAACAGAGACGCAGGAATCGCAAAGAGCAGATGGAAGAACAAAGATTGAAAGGAAGAAACAGCTAGCAGAAAACGTTGGGTGCTCCACTAACCAGTAGCGCACGTTAGCGACGAGATTGAAAGGAAGAAACAGCTAGCAGAAAATGTCTTGTTAATCGTCTTCGTCTTCGTGTTGTTCGCGACGAGGAATCGATGAAATTTTGAATCTCTTGTTAATCGTCTTCGTGTTCAAGCGTCTCTGCCAGAGGAAAGAGGAAAGCAAGGAGGCTGGAGCGCAGGAGCGAAGACTACTAGACTAGTGTTTTTCTCGGTTCGGTTCGGGTTCTATCGGGTTGTGGACACTAAACCCACAGCCCCACCTAATTAATTTGGGTTGGGCCTTTTAAAACCCAACCCAACCCAAATGTGATTTAAAACCCAACCCAAACCAACCCAAAAGGTTCGGATTGGTCGGTTCGGTCGGGTTGATCGGGTCAATCAACACCCCTAAAAGTGGGTTAAGTGGTTGAGCCAACATGAATTTTACTATTGTTTGTTTCTTCGAGTGGTCTATACGGATGAATGATATTACCAAACCAAAGTTTAGAATATGTTATTACACACGTAGATATCAATCCTAATCTGGTCATATTTTCCGTATACAAGCGAGCATAGCTTAAATATTTTAAGTTAATTTTAAAATATGACCCTCTGAGGAAAAAAAAATTCTGAAGAGATCTCCATTGATCCTAAATTAAATCATGTACTCATCGTTAATGAAAACGAAAGCATAAGGCCACATGAACGTAAGATCATGAATTTTAAACAACTCCTAGATCTTAAAAAGTCATCATCATAGTTATAATCATATAGTCATCGTTCTTAATCATGAAATCATCAAAGTTTGGGGACGAAATCAAACATTTATGACTCCTAGACCTTCTCGTCATTCAATTATTAACAGTTCGACTATACAATATATAATATAAATATATACGGCATTAGCCTTGAATTTTGACTATAGTGAATAAATAGAATGAAACCTCCAAGAAAACTACAGTGATAAACTGCAACGAGTTTTGCTACTCCTTACTCAAATAGGAGTGCTATGCATTAATTTTGCGCAAGCGCTCAAGAGTTTGCTTGTTCTTGAGCATAGGGCGTATATTTGCTTGTTGCAAATTTATGTAAAGGCATTTTTCAAATGTTAGCAACTAAGTTAGCTTACCCTGCTTTTCAATTTTGTTGTGTGTACGGGGCATGGTAGGCAAATGAGTTAGCAAAGACGTTTAGGCTAATAGAATAAAAAAGAGAGTGTCAACACAACATTCATGCAAAAATGTTTTAAAATAGTTATTTAACACCGTGCCTTCTAACTACTCTTACATCTAGACAAAAATACCAAAATGTCTTCAATGCTCAATTTTATTTTAAAAATGCATCTTAATTTTTTAAAATAGTGTAAATTGAAAGATGGGATGCTATTACTCTCATATAAACACACTAATTATTTGGACCTCATCCCCTCTAGCCATGGTATACCTCTCAAGTATCAACTTATTAATATACAATCAAGGCCTTCTTAATGCCATGACAATATTCAATTTTCAGTAAAAAGTAACCATGGCCACAATGTACAAGAATACATAAACACATGAATGAGGTCATATTACACACACTAGCCGAAGCAATATCAAATAAAATAGATAGTAACATAGCAATGATAGAAATGAGTTTTAAGCTTAAACGGTGACATTTAAACTCCTCCAACCAAGATAATTAAAAATCAAAGTTACGCCTCATAGCCATTGCATTATTCGAAATAATATATGATTTATAGTAAAAGTAAAACTAACACCTCTTTTTAGTTTATGTCTTAATCTTGTATCTCATCTTAAACTCACAAAATTATTCAAAAAAAAATTATTTTCTTATACACATATGTACATGTGAGAGTGAAAAATCTTTTTGAATAGATATATTAAAAAATTAGTTGATTTATTTGAAACCTATTCCTCTTCTTTGATTACTTATTCAAGTAGGTGGGACAACTTCTAGTTAGGGTGGTCAGACTGAGTATACCTAAAAAATCATATTTTCTTAGAGCAAGATAACCTATCTCATGTTCAATGGTTAACTTTAATTAGGGCAAAGCTTACCCATTATCGACTTAAACTTGTAATCTCTGTCTCAGAAGTGTTAAAATAATTTTGTCCATATTCTAGGGTGTTACTATTATTTAAGTCATTTATTTATCCTACCAGCTTATTAGTCTTAAAATTGATTTTCACAAAATCATTAGTATTATGAGCACTAATAACAAAAACATAATGTAGGAATGGTGTGTCAAAAATATGCCATATCAGGTATTATTCATTAATCAAATGACCTTTAATCATTACATTTTATACTCTTGTACATACTGGTATTTAAGCAACATCATAAGGCACAAAAATCAAGAAAAAAGATAGTAAGTTCTAGCCCAAGTATCTTAGTTGGTACCCTAGTTTCTTGCATTTAAAAAGTGGAAGGGGATGAGCTCTATGAGCCTAGTGGATCATTCTAATTCATAAACAATCTAATGATATAGCAAGCACATCATCAATCAATAACTTTCATACATTAGACAATACAAACAGTAGATTGTTTTCAATTACTCGAGGCAGGTTGGTCAACCTTATGGTGATTCTTGTACCTCTGGCCAAGTAAATCTCGTAGGAATGTCACTGGTTTCTAGGCTATACGTTCGTATATCCAGCAGTTCGCAGACTTAGAAGATACGCGAGACACGATCAAGTTTCTTAAGTGTGATCACACACCCGTATCTTAATCAAGACATTAACGCAGGAACCATTGTTGATTATCCTTAGGCCAATCAACCCTCCAAGTGTGTTGTTATCTTGTTAAGAGTGGTTTTGTATTTGGCCACTAACATATTCATGCATATTAAATGATAATTATCTAAAAGACAGATCCTTCATACCCTAATACATATGAGTATAATATGTAATATTCATTTAATTATATCTTTACCATAATTGATGTGACGACCCACGTTTTGGTGTGCAAAATTTTCGAATACGATATATGCATTTTCTAGAATTCTTAATGGAAATACAACGATTTACATCAATTTTTCTCAAATTTATATT
>JAJIYU010017780.1:0-11534 GCA_030144865.1 Tinospora cordifolia | reverse complement strand
TAGGCGTTTCAAACATTTATTTATCAACAGTCATTAATTAGACCAAAAGGGGGTTAACCTCTGTGCTTCAGATCTGGGGAGAGAGATCAATCTTGAAACTCAAACCCTTCTCTGTGGAGTGGGATCATTCTTGAAACCTAGTCCACTCTGGTGTCAATCCTGACAACCAGTTCTAATTCTGCATGGAACACACACGAAGGACGTCTGTCCCCGCGCCGGTACATGGTTGAATTCTTTATTTAATATTATTTTTTTGTATAGAGCATAATAAATATTTCATCAATATTTAAACATTCCATCAATGTGACATCATCAATCAATATTTTCATAAATGAAAACAATAATTTTCGATTTCTTATGTAAAAGATCATACAAGACGCAACTACAGAGCATACTCTCTTGGTCATAAGCAATATAAATTAAAATGAAAGAAAATCATTAAATCAATATCTTTGCATATTCTAGGCATTCAAACAATGTAAACATCACATATTAAGCATTAAAATTCAAATAATACTTGAGAGTAGGGTAATCGCTCCCACCTTAACTGTACAATCTTTTGAACCTTTGCGTTGTTATTCTCACTTGTTTCAAGTCTTTGATTATCAGTCTTCAAGATCTACATTTTGAAAATGTGATTTAATAATTGTCCATGAATAGTACTGTATATATGAACTGTACCGTATATATGAACAGTACGTATTTGTGAACAGTAAATATGAATAGTACTAAATAGTAAAGTTAACAGTGCCATATGAATAGTAACGTACTTGTGAACAATTGACTACGTATATGTGAATAACGACATTTCCAATCTTAAATAGAGATTGGGGCAGAGTTATTATACCTACTATGATCAGTAGAACCCTCTGATTGCTTCAAAAGATGTGCCTAACAGTAGATCGTCACTACTACTATGCAAAAACTGGGGTTTTCCCCTTCTTAATACTATATTTACTGTCAAGAACAACCAAAGAACAAGAAAAGAGAAGATAGTAAGCAAAGAAATTATTTTTTCTTGCTAGAATAAATTTTCAGAATGAAAGGGGTTTATATAGATTTTTTTGGCAGAAAAAGACGAAACTAAATAGTGGTGAATAGTTTGTTACTGTAGTTACAGTGCCTGCTACTGTAGCTACAGTAACCGCCGAAAGTTATTTTGTCTACCGACAAAATAGTACCTACGAAAGTAACCGTATATTTGAACAGTAAATTTTTTTTACTCAAATTTAGGGTATTACAACACTAAAATTTCAGGTATTACAACCTCCCCTCCTTAAAATAAATTTTGTCCTTGAAATTTGTATTTATCCACTTCAATATTGTTTGGTTAGGTATTTTGGGTAAAGAGACCTAGATATTTGTTCTTCATCTCACTTTTCAACTCCCAGGTTGCTTCTTCCAGACCATGATGTCTCCACAGAACATTAACAAGCAGAATTTCCTTGGTCCTGAGACTCTGTACCTTATGATCTAATATTCTAATTGTTGGTTCCTCGTAAATTGCATTGTCTCAAAGTACAACTTTCTCCTAGTGTATGATATGTGATGGGTCTAGTTCGTATTTTCGTAGCATTCATATATGGAATACATTATGCATTGAAGACATTCGGTTTGGTAGCTCCAACTCAAAAGCACATTCCCCGATTCTCCTAAGTATTTGAAAGGGTCCAACAAATCTTGGTGATAACTTTTCCTTGAATCCAAACCTCTTGATTCCCTTTTGAGGATTGATCCCGAGAAATACTTGGTCTCCTACTTGGAACTCTAGGGATCTCCTTCTATTATTAGCGTAGCTCTTTTGACGACTCTAAGCTATAGTCAATCTCTTTCGTGTCAGTTTGACTTGGTTGTTCATTTCTTCCACCAAATCTGGACCAATAAGAACATGATCTTTGAGTTCAGTCCAACAAGTTGGTAATCTGCAGGGCCTCCCATGAAAAGCCTCACATGGATCCATCTTGATACTTGCCTGATAATTATTGTTATAGGCAAACTCTGCTAAATGTAGGTACTTGGTCCAGTTGCTCTAGAAATCAAGGACACAAGCTCTTAGCATATCTTCTAATATCTGAATGACCCTTTCAGATTGCCCATCGGTCTGAGGATGGATTGCAGTGCTCATGGTGAGTTTGCTTCCTAGCTTTTTCTGCAAACTCTACCATAACTGAGAAATGAACCTAGAATTTTTATTAGACACGATGGTTGTGGGAACACCATGGAGTCTTACAATTTTCTTGACCTATAACTCTCCAAGTTTCCTAACGGGATCTGTAGATCGAATGGGTAGGAAGTGAGCTACCTTCGTCAAATGATCCACAATCACCATACGATGTCTTCCCCCTTTTGATTCCTCGGCAGGCCGCTAACAAAGTCTATTGCAATGTTGTCCCACTTCCATTCTAGTATCAGAAGTGGTTGTAACATCCCTGAAGGTTTCTTGTGCTCTGCCTTTACTTGTTGACATGTCAAACATATAGAGACATATTGGGCTATGTCCTTTTTCATGCCCCTCCACCAGTAGGTTTTTTTAAGGTTTTGGTACATTTTATCTCCACCTGGATGCATCGTATACTTGGTCTAATGAGCCTCATCTAGTATTGTCTGCTTACACTATTCATTCTGAGGTACACAGATCATTTTCTCGAACCTTAAGATATTTTTAGCATCTAAACTAAAGTGTAAAGGTAGGCTTTTTTTCCATTTGGAGTCACAGCCAACCTAAAATCATCGATCTACTAGTACATCTTGCCTTTCTCTTCCTCCTGTTTGTTGAACTTCCTACTCAAGACATCAACCACTACATTGGCCTTCCCTAGATGGTAGTGTAGTTAAAAATCATAGTCTTTCAAGAAATTCATCCATCTTCGTTGCCTGAGGTTCAACTCCTATTCACACATTTGGCATCTTTTTTGACATCTATTCACTTTCTTGCCCTAATTTTTCACCTTCTAATTTTTCTTTTTTAGAAAATAAGAGTGTTCTTCAACTCCGACTACTCATATAAGCTGGTGGGACAACCTCCAGATTGGGCGGCGAGACCAAAGTCTGCTTAGCAACCGCGCTTTCTAGGGCGAGATAACCCACCTCCCTTTCAATTTTTAGCTTTACTCGAGACAAGGCTTACTCAACTTGTTGTCTTTGTATCCAAACAAAACATTTCAAAATATATCTTTCCTTTTTGAAAACACTTTCTAAAATAATTTTTCAATTTACAAAAATAGAAGGTACGGCACTAAAATTTTAATTCAATTCAATGTAAAGCCCAAATTTGGGTTTCTAATTCTTGTCAAGCAACTAATGTTTGACTTTCTATTTCTAACCTAATCAACACATGTTTAGGCTTAACTTTCTATTTTTAGCCCAAGGCACCTAAAGCCTAGGCTCTGATACCACACTTGTAACACCCCAACCCCCATATTCATTGAGCATTGGACATAACCACCATTCTTTGACAGTGGATTCAACTATTTGGCGAGTTGGGTCCATGTTACTTTACAAGTCACACACACTTGACTTTCTATTTTTCATTACCTCATGCCTTGAAGTAAATTCAAGAATACAAATTTTCATTTAATAAAATCAAGGCAATTAAAGATAAAGGAAAATTCAACTTCTTTATTCATAAAAAAAAAAGAAAGTACATAACTTTCTAATGTAAACTATTACATTATTGGTCAAAAGAAATTCATAACTTCTAAAAATTAAATTTCAGCGGAAGAATTATTCAAAATTGGGCAACATGCCCTTACATTAAAAGAAAACTTTAAAAGTTAGAAACTTGCTAATATAGAAACTATCCAAATTTCATGGTCTTCATAATTTAATTTCCTAGAAAAAAAAAAAGAGGAAGGGGTGAGCACCAAGCTCAATGGATCTTTTTCAAACAACCATTTTTCAAATTCAAATCAAATAACACATTCACATTTCAAACACTTGCATACATTAAGCGTTTCAAGCATCCCTTTGTTTAAAGTTGAGATTTTATACCAAAAGGGTTTTTAAGCCCTTAATGTTCTTAACAAAGTACCTCCTTAGAGTGAAATATAGCTTTTCTTAGTCAATTTCATTGGACTTTTACACTCAACTTTTAAAGTGCAAGAACCGTTGGATTGGGCGGATCGATCATGGGTTGTTGGATCTTGATGATTCGGCGCATCTGGGAGTTGGTCGTTTGTTCGATTAGGCAAATCGATCGTAGACCGTTGGATCGTGGCGATTCGATGCTCCTGAGCGTTCGGTGCGGGCTTGATCTTGACTGTGGGATCTTAGATCGTGCGGATTACACGTTCTCGCCGTTGGATGCAGTTTCTATTACCAAAATTACTTCCTAAGGTTTCTATTATCCGAGCTTTGCTAATTATATACCCAATTTCACTTTCTTAATTTGTGTAAATGTGATTTATTGCACATATCCTTCTATTTTCTTAATTTGTCAATATTCTCCCCTTTCTAATTCTTTAATATTGTATGTATTAGATATTTTTCTTTTTCTTTAATATTTTTTTATTGCCAACAATTAATAATCCATATTTTTCTATATTTTTCATTTCTTCATTTCATATATTTTTCTATATATTTATTCCATATTTTTATTTTTAGAGAGGCAAAAATAATTATATATGTATATATATAAAATTCACTCTTCTTACTCTATATTTGATAATTAATTTCACAATTATTCCATTATTTGTATAATTATAAAATAATTCTTATACAAATAATATTTGATAATTCTACTAACCTTATATCATTAGTTAGATCATCCTGATACTAAGACTTCATTTGCCTTTAATTATTTTAAAATCTTTCTCAATAAATCTTATTTCTCGTTTTTCATTTAATTTTTGTCAACTTTTGTAATACCCCGAAAACTTTGTACTCAATGAAATAAGAATTGTCATCTTTTAAGTGATATTTGAGTACATAACGAATCTAGCCTCATTTTAGGGCCGAATACAGAAAACTCTAAATCCTCATTTAGTGACCCATATGAACCTAAAACGACCCGAAACGAAGTGAGGAGATATGAACTAACAAGTTGGACCACATATCCAAAAATTAGCCCAATTGGCCAAAATTACGGTTATTGCCCTACAGGGGGAACCAAATTAGGAAAGAACTGAGAATAAGGGTACCTATCGAACTCAGAATGACCCGAAACTTCAGGAGATGATGTAACACCCCGTAACTTCATGATCGTGCCACGTCGTGAGTGAACAGGAGATGAATAATAATAAACGAATTAAAATTATGTACAATCTAAAATAGATGTAGACTATACTTAGGAGTAAATAAATTATTTCATAGCTCACTCGCGCTCGTGCGAAGATGCGAGTGAGGCAAAAATGAAATATATCTTTTGATCGAAAAAAATATAAAAAAAATAATGATAATAATAATAAAATGAAATGGTATTATTAATACACGAACTTATAATAAAGTCTACATATATAAAATTTAAATGAACAAGGAGTTATATTATAAATATATGTATATAAGTATATAGTAAGGCTTCATGTGATTAAAGAAAAAAAAAGGATAATATAAAAAATAATAAAAATAAATAGATGTATATACATAATTCGAAGGTTAAGGAAATCGGTGGAAGACCATTTGGGCGGTGTTGGAGTGGCTTATGAAGGAAGATTTGACGAGGAGTTGAATTGAGGAAGCAGACGGAATGAGACAACAAAGAGGAACGCACTAGCAGCTTCTTGGCGGTGTTATTAATGTGAAGAAGACGATGCAGAGATGCTGTTGCAATAGGAGTTGAAGAAGAGGCTCGGGTTAGTGGCCAAATTCGTGAGCAAAACAGAAGAAGAAAATTGAGGAAGGAAGAACAGGGGTAGGCTGTTATTTTTGCTACTGTCGATGCCCCATTTTGGAGAGGAAAGAACCAGTTGCTGCAGTCGGATGAACCAAGGAAAGAAAAGTATAGCAGGTGGTGCGTGCTGGTGGTGCGATAAGAAGAAGAAGGCCAAGGCTGCTGCTATGGCTGCCGAACGAGGAAGAATAACCAGAGCAATTCTCTGTTTGGTGATGACAGCTACTGCTGTCTCTGTTGCCGGACGAAGGAAGAGGAAGACCAGCCACTGCTGGTTTTACCATCTGCTGCTGTTACTCTGGGATGTTCTTTGGTGCGCCGAATAGAGGAGGGAAACGAAAGCAGAGCAACGAAAATGTGCTGCTGCTGCTGCTGCTGCCGCCGAACGAAGAAGAAACAAAGCAAAGAAGATTGGAATTTAGGAATTCAAAAATCTGGTTTCTGGGTTTGAAACCAGAAAATAGAGGATAGAGGAAGCAAAAAACGGTTGTGTGCTTCAATTTTTGGGTTGTAGATCATGAGCAAATAGAGAAAGAAACGGAACATGTTGTTGAGTTTGGGCTAAAAGTTTTGAAATTCCATTTTCTAATTTCGGTTGGAGCAACATGAAGGAATGAAGTCTGAAATTTCTGATTCGAAATCCTGAGTTGAGGGACGTTGCAAATGTGATATTGATTCTACTGGTCTGTTGTTGACAGAGAAGGTGACAGAGAAGAAGATGGCTGTGGTGCTGCAAATCTAATGTTGGATCGAGTTGTTGAACCGTGGAATAGAGCATTGAGGAAGCAAAACATTTGGTGTTCAGATTTTGGGAGTTGGCCGATCGTGAAACAGGGGAGATTATTTTGGTTAGGTAGGAGTTGGAGATCGTTTAGCAGAAGCGAGCAGAGGAGCACCATTGATTTGAAGCTCCAAAAATTCTGCTTCTTAACGGTTCTGTCGTCTACTGGAAACAGGGAAGGTAAGAAAACTGATGCATTTTTTTATTACCATGCAGCCGATCTTATAGGATGTTGAATGAATGGTTTAAAGAATTTTACATGGTTAAACAACCTGGTGAGGGATTAATTGGATAAAAATTTCACTAATGATTTTATTTGGTCAATAACAGAGAGGAGTGTTATTTAATGAAGATCAAATTGTTAGATTTAAATTCTGGTTTTGATTGTTATTAAAGAGGGAAATTTTCGATTTTGATCAAGAATCGAAGTGGCGTTAAAGCTATTTGCAGGAAAGTTAAAATTTTAGAAAAGTATATTCAAGAATTTAGTTAATAAACATTTTAGAAACTTAAAATTAAGAAAGTCTAAATGAGATCATAAACTGAAAAATAATATTTGGGTGTGAAAATAATAATGATGGTAAAAATAGTAAACTTTGAAAAATTTTAATCTCGTATAAGAAAGAGATTAGAAATTTCAAATATGAAAAAGACTAAAGTCTTGATAAATAGAAGTATTATTTTGTTCGTAATTAAATTAATCACGATGTTAATAAATTATTTAAATCTTGGAGATAAGTTATTATAAATCTAATTAGAAAGAAATGAATTGTAACAACTTGAAATGTGATGACGATAATTTTAGTTTTAAAGTAAAGGTTTAAGTTAAAAGAATTACTATTTTCCTACAATATAAACATAACCAATAATGGCAAATTAGGAGATTTGAAAAACTTGAAATTTTTCTATTTTAATTATATGAAATTCCAAAAAGTAGGAATAACTCAAAACTTGTGAAAGTTGATATTTAAACCTTATAATTAATTTAGAAACTATTTAAGTTTGAGAATGTCGTGGACTAGATTTATTATAGAATTGAAACTGAGAAGATTTTTATTCATTTCTAAATTTCAGTTTTGATAATGCGATAGTGTCGGATTATGCAAAGGAAGGCAAGGTCACCCTGAGAAATGACAGAATCAGGTGGGCGTGACTTCCTTGCTCATATATTATACAAATTTAAGATTCAAAGCATTTGATTGAATAGTTCTAAGTTATTAAAATTTTACTAGGAAATTAATTGAAATTGTTTGACTTCTTTGAATGATGTGTAATGTGTGATGAACTATTTAATCCACGCATGATTAGTTATAACATGATCTTGCATTTAGATTTTCTCAATTATGGCATGTATGACATGGCAAATGTGTATCTAGATTTCATTGTTTATTTATACACCTTATCATGTGAACTTGCAAGTATAGTTGGATTATATGTTCTAGTGTAATTGTATGATGATTGATGTGATTGAGATCATTTTAAAATGAAAAATATAAGATGATGATTTATTAAGAATCCACGTACCGGTGCGATTGACGAGCTGCAAGGCAGATCATAGGTATTCCCACCCTGAGCTGCCTACGACAGCTTAAAGTCTTTGGGAGACAGTACGAGTCTAGATAAGTACCCTTGCTTGGACTGTGATACTGAGATATGATTGATTTTAAATAGTACCACCTGAGGCCTCTATGATTATGATTGAATTGGATTACAGGGAATACCGAGAAGCATCTCATCCTCTTCCGGTTTTGACTTCGACCAAGATTAAATGAATGTTTGAAACGCCTAATGTTTGAAAGTGTTTGTAATGTTTTAGATTGGGTCTGCATAATGCATCTGATGTGTAGGATCGATCCGCAGAGCTTTCGAGCTCACTCCCACTTTATTTTTCAGGTACACATGGACTTAGAGTACTATGATCTACGTCAGAAGACTCGCACTTTGATTGGACACCTCATGGGGAGGTCGTCCGGGATAGGTGACTTGAAGGTCAAGTTTTATATATTTTACTAGATTGTTTTAATGTATTTACATTGGTTTAACTTTAGTAGTTTTTATTGTCAGTGGCTTTTCTTGTTCAATAACTTTGGTTTAAATAAATGGTTTTCAGTAATTCTGCTGTATTATTTATATATTGTTTTGAGAGATTCGGTGAATTCATAGAGAAATTATTTTGACCTTTTGTTTATTTTAAAATATATACAAAGATATTGACTTGAGAGCAAATTATTATGTACTTAATTTAGAAGAAAAAGATTTGAACAGAATGGCATTTTCTAGTAGCATCTCAATTTTCATTGGGCGACGATCCACACGTAAGGTAACACGTGAACGGAGGTCCAGTCGAAAATTGGGGTGTTACAGATAACATGAACTAGCAAAACACACAATATATCCAAAAATCAAAACAATTGGCCAAGGTTTGAACCTTCATTTGCCTAATGAATCTAGTAGGTTCCAAATAAGGAAAGTTTCAGAAGAAAATTACCTCAACCAAATTGTACGTTAAAATTTAGGTCTTAACCATGTGATTTTAGAACCATAGGTTATACACCTTAATTCCTTGTGAGTAATGAGAAATTTAATTTATTAGATTTCATGTGAACCCATGAAGACATGATCACCCAAAGCATGTGCAAGTCACATGGGTTGAACACCATTACTGGATGCACCCTCACCCTACCCAAATATCATGAGACGTCTTGCTTGATTTGAACACGTGTAAAATGATCCTATACACCACATTTATGATTGAGTACACCACAAGAGGTGTCACCTATTGAAACTCACAAAAGGATGATCTCATGTACACCATGTAGTGATCATGTACTCCAAGTGGCCAATTAAGCCAAATCGACCCACATGTGTGTGTGTGTGAGCTTGCACATGTGACAATCTTTGTTAAGAAGATTCTAGAACATAAAAGATGTTCTTTGATTTCACTATAGCCGTCACCCATGTGTGTAGAAAGCCAAGATAGAAAGAATCTACACAAGGATCTCATGTACACATGGCGCCAAAAATAGGATTCTCTCCATGGAAAATGTCATCTATGCTCATGACAAAATTAGAGACTTTCCTAGAGGATTAGATTCATAAATCAGACCATGATATGGTGTCTCTCATGCTTTGATAGTGTACACCACTAGCTGAACGTCCCATAGACAAAAGGGAAACCTTACCTTATGTGTGCTTGTTTGATGAGCAAGCAAAGGAACAAAAAAGGAATGTACAAGACAAGATCTTCTCTATCTAAGGAATGACCAGAATGGATGAGGAAGGATTCTAGAATGATCTCATGCTCTGAATTTAAATTAGATTTAAGCTAAAGAATATTCCTTTATGCCTTAAGAGAAATTGACAAGATTAGAGATTCTTATACCCACTTACCATGTACCATCTTTAGTATTTGGAAACTTGCTCATATGAGAATGGCTGCCCTAGCTGCCAAAGATCTTCTAAAGGACATCTCATATGCTCTTGAAAAGTTATAAATAGCGCCCTTTATTGCTCACAAATCATTCATTCCAAAGAGCAAGTGAAAACCTCCCCCTTGTGCTCTCAAACTCTCTTCTTTCTCATCTTTTTTGTGACGTCTTCCTTGGGCCTAAGGAAAGGCTTTTAGTTTTAGTGGTTAGTGATTATTAAAGAGTTATTTTGCTGGGAATTAAAGTTTCAAAGCTTGGGGAAACCTCTACTGGATTTTAGAGAAAGCGTCATTTAAGGTGGAAGTTGCCCTCTTAAACTCTTTTTCATATTCAAGTCATTAGCATGTTCATTCTTGTCGAATCATTTGCTAAAATTTCTTTTGTAATTAGTCTTAATGTTCATTTATCATTCATGAATGTTTTTTATCTAATTTTCTATCTAATATCATGCTTTAGTAATACCATTCACACTAGTATCATGTTTAGGGATGTTTCCACATGTTTTAGGCATGAATGTGTATGATGGATGCAACGTTTTTAGTTTATCAATTCTGGTTTTATTTTTCAGTTTAATGCAATATTCTGATATTTTATTTATGTTTCATGATTGTGGAATTAAAATATCAGATTATGGGAATTTTAATCACGTACCATCATAGTTGTTTAAGTAACACTATGGGTGTTCTTCTCTTATGATTTGTTCATAAGGTCTATGACCTAAGTGCTTGGTTGGTAGGTAAGAGTCCCTAAGTTCCAAGGTCCAATGAAATTGGTTAATGCCATATTTCACTCTAAGAAGGCACTTAGTGAAGAACATCAAGGGTTGAGAAACCTTTTGGTCTAAGACATGACTCACACAAAATCCAATGCTTGAAACGCTTAATTTGTGATAATGCTTGAAATATGAATGTGTAAATAGTTGTTTAAGATCCACTGAGCTTTGTGCTCACCCTTCCTTAACATTTTTTTAGGGATTTGATCTTAGGAAGAAGCATGTGGAATGTCTACTTTTAGTGTCTCTTTGAAAATTTTCATGTAGGGCATGTTGCCCAAGTTTTATGAACTTTCCACTATAATATTTTCCTTATTCAAAGTTGTGTACTTTTATTTATGATCAAATAAAGATTTGAATTTTCTTTTATCTCTATAACGTAGCCTTGTTTAATGTTTACATTTAAGGCATGGGATATTGGGAATAGAAAGTGTGTGCTACTGTAACATCTCAGAAATTTTATAGAAATTTAAATTTTTACTTAGAATATTACACAGAATTGATGAATGAGAAATTTGGCATGTCCTAGTTATCCAAGTAAGGATCAAAGATCAATTTAGATTTTAGAAAGAAAAAAATATGATTTTAAATGCACAAAATGTGATATCATGGTCCAAAACACAAGGATATGTGCAAATTTGATGAAAAACGGATTAGAAGTCAATTTGGATCGAGATTTGACGAAAATCCGAAGAGAAAACAAGGAAATTGGATGAAAAATCAAGA
>JAJIYU010017779.1:0-11539 GCA_030144865.1 Tinospora cordifolia | reverse complement strand
AACAATGAGCATGCCATGAATTCAAATAAGAAAAGAAGAGTGCTCTAGAAATCACTTCCACCTTGTGACGCTTTCTTCCAGAATTTTGATAGCAATTCTCCCACGTACTAGTGCCCACGAAGATCATCCAACTTAATTTCCCAATTCGAGAGCTTCTCACACACACAAGAAGGGAAGATGGGAGGTGCCAAGAAGAAGGCTTCGAGAAAACAAGAGGAGCATTCAACTCTTATTCTTTGGAATAAATGAAATTGGGGCCTTAGGGGGGTTTATATAGATTTTTCAAGGGAAAAAAATAAAAAGTTTTGTGTCCTTATATGAATAAAACACTCTAATTCTACCAAATTTCGTAGTTTCTAATTTTTGGAGCAAAAAGAGTATTTTTCATATTTTTTCTGGATTTTAGAAATATTTTTCGAAATTTAGAAACTATTTTTCAGAATTTTCGGATATTTTTTTGTTAATTTTAACGTATTTTTCGTAATTTATAATTTCGTTTAATTCTAGGTCCTCAGATTTTCCTCGAGACATGCATTCAGATATGATCATCATCGTTGGATTAATCTCGGATAAATCAAAGGAATTTGGATTTTTTATCACAGCCGTTGGATTTCTTCGAGCGTATCAACGATCGTGATCTTAATCAAAACGGTTTTAATCTGGACCGTCCGATGATCCTCGAGCGCATCAACGTTCGCGATCAGCCAAAACGATTTTGATCTGGATCGTTGGATGATCCTCGAGCGCAGCACGGTTTCGCGATCAACTACACGGCTTCAATCTTGATCGTTGATGATCCTCGATCACAGTGTGCGCATCCGATTTCGCGATCAACGAATCTCGTTCTGGCCGCTTGATCTTCCTCGAGTTACGTACTTAGATCTCTGGCAATTAGATCGCGACGATCTAGTGTTCTCGTGCGTATATACGATTCTAATCGTGGCCGTCAGATCCTGATTTAGATTCTAGATCTACGGTTCACAGTATTTTGAGTTTGTTTTTGATTTTTCAACCGAATTTCTTGCTTTCTTCTTGGATTTTTTTTCCAAATCTCGGTCCCAATTGACTTTTTAATCCTATTTTCATCAAAAATTGCACAAATCCTTGTATTTTTTGGCTATGATATCCCATTTTATGCATTATTTTCATATATTTTCTTCCAAAAATCTACTAAATTGATTTTTATTTCTCATTTGGGTCAACTATGACTTGCCAAAATTCTCATTCGTCAATTCTGTCTAATTTTCTAAGTAAAAATAAAAATTTCATATAAAATTTTCAAAATGTTACAACCTACCCTCCTTAGAAAAAAATTTCGTCCTCGAAATTTGTACATGTTTAGGTGTTCTTAGTGAACATATATGAGTACTTGGTCTTCATTTCACTCTCTAATTCTCAGGTAGCCTCTTGCATCCCGTGATGTTTCCACAGTACTTTAACTAAGGGAATATCCTTAGTCCTTAGATTCTAAACCTTGTGATCAAGGATTCTCACCGATGTTTTCTCGTAGGTAGCATCATCCTGAATGTTCACTTGCTCCCAGTGGATGATGTGAGAGGGGTCAAGTTTTTACTTTCTCAACATAGAGACATGGAATACGTTATGAGTTGAAGTCATCCGGCTTGGTAGATCCAACTCGTAAGCACATTCTTTGATTCTTCTAAGTATTTCAAAGGGTCCGACAAACCTCAGAGATAACTTCCATTTGAATCTGAACCTTTTGATACCCTTCTAAGGACTGACTCTCAGAAATACTTTGTCCCCAACTTGGAACTCTAGTGGTCTTCTCCTCTTGTCTGCATAACTCTTCTGCGACTCTGTGCAATAGTCAGCTTCCTTTGTATCAACTTGACTTGGTTGCTCATCTCTTCCACCAAATCTGGCCCAGTTAATACATGGTCTTCAAGCTAAGCCCAACAAGTAGGTGATCTGCAGGGTCTTCCATAAAGAGCTTCGAATGGAGCCATTTTTATGCTTGCCTAATAACTGTTGTTATAGGCAAACTCCGCCAAGTGTAAGTACTTGCTCCAATTCCCCTTGAAGTCTAGAACGCAAGTCCTCAACATATCTTCTAAAATCTGGATAACTCTCTTAGACTGACCATCCGTCTGAGGGTGAAATATTGTACTCATGGTAAGTTTAGCACCCATCTCCTCCTAGATGCTTTGCGAGAACTGTAAAGTAAAATGAGCGTCTCTATCAGACATGATAGTCTTGGGTATACCACGAAGTCTAATGATTTCTTTCACATAAATTTCTCCCAGCTTGCTAACTTGGTCCGTGGATCTGATTGGCAAGAAGTGAGCCACTTTGATGAGACGATCCACTATCACCTAAATAGTGTCTTCTCCTTTTTGGTTTCTGGGTAAACCACTAACGAAGTCCATGGCAATGTTATCCTACTTCCATTCAGGGATTGGGAGTGGTTGTAACATTCCAGAGGGTTTTTGGTGTTCTGCTTTAACTTGTTGACATGTTGTCCCTTTTCATTCCTTTCCACCAGTAGGTTTTCTTGAGGTTCTGGTACATCTTATCCCCACCAAGGTGCATGGTATACTTAGTCTGATGGGCTTCATCAAGTATAATCTGCTTACTCAGCCCATTTTGAGGTACACGTACATCTTGTCTCAGTATGTTTTCCTTGTGTAACTCCTTCTATCAAATTGGTAAGCCATTTGTTTTGTCTTTGTTCATTCTTAATCTGGTGCAGAAGATCTGGTTGACAAGACATAATGCAGAGGTAGGCTTGCTTTTCATTTAGGGTTATACCCATCCTAAAATCTTCAGTCAACTAGTACATTTGGCTTTTTTCTTCCTCCTACTTGTTGAACTTCCTACTCAAAGCATTGGCCACCACATTGGCCTTCCCTGGATGGTAGTGTAGTTGAAAGTCATAGTCTTTCAAGAATTTGATCCATCTCCGTTGCCTGAGGTTCAACTCCTTCTGGGTGTAGATGTACTTCAAGCTCTTGTGATCTGAAAACAGCTCAAATTTCTCTCTATAAAGGTAGTATCTCCAAATCTTCAGGGCAAACACAATGGCCGCTAACTCTAGGTCGTGAATAGGATAATTTCTCTCATAGACCTTCAGTTGTCTCGAAGCATAAGCGACTACTTGTCTTTCCTGCATCAACACTGCTCCAAGCCCACTCAGCGAAGCATCAGTATAGAGTATGTAAGTAATGCTAGGAGTTGGGGTGACTAGAACAGGAGCTGTAGTCAATCTCGTCTTCAGTTCTTGGAATAACTGTTCACATTTCTCATCCCGCTGGAACTTAACTCCTTTTCTGGTCAACTTAGTCATAGGTTCTGCCAACTTGGAAAAATCCTTAATGAACCTTTTGTAGTAGCCTGTCAAGCCGAAGAAACTTTTGATTTCTGTTACTGTATTGGGTTGCTTTCAGTTCATAACAACCTCCACTTTCTCTTAATTTATAGAGATGTCTTTTCCTAGCACAACATGGCCAAGGAACTTGACAGTTTCCATCTAGAACTTGCACTTACTGAATTTAGCATATAATTGGTTCCTTCTGAGAATTTCCAGCACGATCCTCAAGTGTTCTAGGTGTTCAGCTTTTGACTTAGAGTATATTAGGATATCATCCACGAATACCACTACAAACTGGTCAAGGTACTGTCTGAACACTCGGTTCATCAAATCATGAAGGCAGTCGGGGCATTGGTCAAACCAAATGGCATCATGGTGAACTCGAAGTGTCCATATCTTGTCCTGAAGGCAGTCTTGTATATGTCAGACTCCTTGATTCTTAGCTGATGATAACCCAACCTGAGATCAATCTTTGAGAAATGAGTAGTTCCTCATAATTAATCAAATAAGTCATCAATCCTTGGTAAATGATATTTATTCTTTACTGTAACTTGATTCCACTTTTGGTAGTCAACACATAGTCGCAAGGAACCATCCTTCTTTTTCACGAATAATACTGGGGCTCCCCAGGGTGATTCACTCGGCCTAATGAAACCTTTCTCTTTAAGCTCGTCCAGTTGAGTTTTTAGCTCAGTTAGTTCTACTGGCGCCATCCTATAAGGAGGTATGGCTATAAGGTTGGTTCAAGGATGAAGTTCGATCTTGAACTCTAACTCTCTAGCAGGCGGTAGTTTGGGTAAGTCATCTGGGAACACATCTTCATACTCCCTAACCACTGCTAAGTCTTGTATCTTCTTTGGTTCCATAGGCTCTTCTTCCGAGAGTTCCTCAAACTCATCCGTCTACTTCAAGCAATTCAACAAGGCTAGGGATGGACTTCTTGGTAGTCTTTGCATATCCCTATAGATTTTAAAGATTTCCCCATAAGGTAATGTTATAGTTACCCGTCTCTTAGGACAATCTATCTGGGCTTGGTATTGATCTAACCAATCCATCCCCAAGATTACATCATAGCCATAAAAGGTAGGGTATATAGGTCGACTGTTAAAAGTTTATCCCCAAACCTAAGGTCACAACTACACATCTTCTTTGAAGTCACAATGGTCCCTATTGGTGTGGACACATTCAAAGTCACAGGCATTGTTTTTGTCACAAGTTGTAACCTATCAGATAGTTTTTTAAAGATAAAAGATTTTGAGGTACCCGAGTCAAACAACAGTCTCACAGCAACATTAAACAATAGGAACGTACCTTCTACTGCAAGGGCCTAGTCTTCCTGGGCCTCAATGTGAACATCCTGGCCTGGTTTTGACCACAGCCCTGGTTTGGCCCTTGATTGGCATTCTGATTCTGTCTGGCTTGAGATCGCCCATTCTGACTTTCCCCCTAAGTATTCTGTTGTTGCTTTTGGGAAGCTTGAGCTGGTGCAATTGGGCAATTTTTCGCCAAATGACCCTTCTGCTTGCATACGAAACATAATCCCAGCCTCTTAGCTTCTTCCCTTGACTCGTCCTTGTTCTACCTTGTTTCTGTGGAGCCTTACCACTTTTGCTTTTCTTATGGGTCCCTTGTTGATCCTTTCCGCTTTCGTTCCGCTTATTCTTTCCTCTCAACCTTTGTTCCAAGTTGAGCTCTTGTTCTAGGATTAAAGCTCGTTCTACAACCTCTTTGTAGGTTCGGAGGCTTAATGTCATAGTATGTGTCAAATATTCGTGCTATCATGTCTCTAGATTCAATTTCTAGGTTTTCGATTTGTTCAGTAGCCTAAAGTCTTTCTTCTAGGTTCTTTTCATGCATGGGTACACGATTTGGGTTTCAAAGCACATAAACAGTAAAGCATGCATATCATATAATCATACAATTAAGCTAGCACAACAAGGTTTCAAGCTTCCACCTAAGCTTTCAAGTTCAAGTGTCTCATACAACTCTACCCCTTCCACTTAGACTTTCACTCAGAACAGAGCCGCACCCAAACAATTTCGCAAATGTCTCGATAACTAAGGTTCCCGAACCCACTATACTCCATCGTCCCATACCAGCGAGCATAGAGAAACCCATTCTGCTAGAGTTACTGATCATTCACCACACATGGTCTATTATTCTCCGAGTCCAGGCTTCCTCCATACCCCCGAATTTTTATGCATCCCATACTACATAGAAACCGAAAGATACAAAAGCTTTCCAATCTCGTGTCCTGATCAAACAATTTTCTGTTTTTCACACAAGTTTTCGTCTCTAGCCTATGCCCTAGTGTTTTGTGTTTTTGATCCACTGTGCCACCCATGGCTACACCCATTTCTACCTAAGGTCTTTTCTCTGGACCTAGGGTTCAATTTTGGTTGACTTACAACCTCTGTCTGGTCAAGATACCACCTTTGACATCTTTTTTGACTTCTATTCAATTACTTGCCCTAATTTCTAACCTTCTTATTTTCTTTAATAGAAAGTAAGGGTGTTCTTCAAATTAGACCACTCATGTGAACTGGTGGGACAACTTCTAGATCAGGTGGCGAGACCGAAGTCTGCTTAGCAACCGCACTTTCTAGGGCGAGATAACTCACCTCCCTTTCAATGTTTAGCTTTACTCGAGACAAGGCTTACCCACTATCAGCTCAACTTGTAGTCTTTGTATCCAAACAAACATTTCAAAATATATTTTTCATTTTTGAAAACACTTTCTAAAACATTCATCAATTTCAAAAATAAAAGGTAGGGCATTCTAAATTCAATTCAATTCAAGGTGAAACCCTAGTTTGGGTTTCTGATTCTTTTCAAACAACTAATGTTTGACTTTCTATCGCTATCCTAATCAACACATATTTAGGCTTAACTTTCTATTTCTAGCCCAAAACACTTAAAGCTTAAGCTCTGATACCACACTTGGTATTAGAGGAAACTGTCTGTTCTTAGCCCAGCAAGTAATGCCCAGGTTCTAATACCACCTCTGTAACATCCTAACCCTCGCATCTCTTAAGTGGTGTACATTGTCACTATTCTCTTGACAGTGAACTTAACAAAATGGCGGGTCGAGTCGGTGCTACATTACAAGCAACACATGCTTGTTCTTTTCTTTTCAATATCTCATGCCTTCGTACAAAATTCAAGAATACAAAACTTTCAATAAAATCAAGGTAAAAGAGATAAAGAAATTCAACTATTTTATTCATAATAGAAATTGAGAGTACTAAACTCTTAAAAAACTAATAATTACAGCAAAAGTCTTCATAATACATTTTAGTAGAAAAGCATAAAAACTATGGGCAACATGCCCTTAAATTCTAAAAATAATAATAATAAGGCAAAAACTTGCAAAAAGACCTATCCATGTTACTGCTTCATAGATTTCATGTTCCTAAAAAATAAGATAGAAGAAGTGAGCACATAGCCCAATGGATCATTTTCGAATAACCATCTTTCATATTCAAACTCATAACACAATCATAATTCAAACACTTGCAACCATTAGGCGTTTCAAACAACAATTTGTTTAAGTCGAGTATGAGACCAAAAGGGTTTTCAAGCCCTTGATGTTCTTAACAAAGTACCTCCTTAGAGTGAAATATAGCTCTTCTTAGCCAATTTCATTAGACTTTTAGACTTCAAGGGAACTTACCCACCAACCAAGTACTTTGGTCTTAAAACCATATGAACTAATCATATGAAAAGAACATCCATAGTGACGCCATGACCACTATGATGGTACGTGGTTATTATCTCCATCGTTTTTTATTATTCTCATATCATGATCTCATAAAATAAACTTCAAAATATGAAATCAAACTAAAATTTAGAATATAGGCAGTCGATTCATGAAACACTCATAAAACATGCACCACACGGTAATTTAAAAGCCTAAGCATGATACTAATATGGCATGGATGATATGATTTCTCAAACATGAATCAAAACTGAAATACTGAAATAAACATGTAAAATTCTAGAACTGAAGTTGAAAATCTTTGAATTCAGTGAAAAACACACAACAATGAGCATGCCATGAATTCAAATAAGAAAAGAAGAGTGCTCTAGAAATCACTTCCACTTTGTGACGCTTTCTTCCAGAATTTTGATAGCAATTCTCCCACGTACTAGTGCCCACGAAGATCATCCAACTTAATTTCCCAATTCGAGAGCTTCTCACACGCACAAGAAGGGAAGATGGGAGGTGCCAAGAAGAAGGCTTTGAGAAAACAATAAGAACATTCAACTCTTATTCTTTGGAATAAATGAAATTGGGGGCCTAGGGGGGTTTATATAGATTTTTCAAGGAAAAAAATAGAAAGTTTTGTGTCCTTATATGAATAAAACACTCTAATTATACCAAATTTCGTAGTTTCTAATTTTTAGAATAAAAAGAATATTTTTCTAGATTTTAGGAATTTTTTTCGGAATTTAGAAACTGTTTTCAGAAATTTCGGATCTTTTTTCGTATTTTTTTGTTAATTTTAACGTATTTTTCGTAATTTATAATTCGATTTAATTCTAGGTCCTCAGATTTTTCTCGAGACACGCATTCAGATCTGATCATCACCGTTAGATTAATCTCGGATAAATCAACGGAATTTGGATTTTTTATCATAGCCATTAGATTTCTTCGACCGCATCAACGATCGTGATCTTAAATCAAAACGACTTTAATCTGGACCGTCCGATAATCCTTGAGCGCATCAACATTCGCGATCAGCCAAAATGACTTCGATCTGGATCGTTGGATGATCCTCGAGCGCAGCACAGTTTTGCGATCGACTACACGGCCTCAATCTTGATCGTTGATGATCTTCGATCGCAGTGTGCACATCCGATTTCGCGATCAACGAATCTCGTTCTGGCCGCTTGATCTTCCTCAAGTCACGTACTTGGATCTCTGGCCGTTCGATCATGACAATCCAGTGCTCTCGTGTTTATATACGATTTTGATCGTGGCCGTTAGATCCTGATTTAGATTCCAGATCTATGGTTCACAGTATTTTGAGTTTGTTTTTGATTTTTCAACCAAATTTCTTGCTTTCTTTTCGGATTTTTTTCCAAATCTCAATCCCAATTGATTTTTTAATCCTGTTTTCACAAAAAAAATTGCACATATCCTTGTATTTTTTGGCTATAATATCCCATTTTATGCATTATTTTCATATATTTTCTTTCAAAAATCCACTAAATTGATTTTTATTTCTCATTTGGGTCAACTATGACTTGCCAAAATTCTCATTTGTCAATTTTGTCTAATTTTCTAAGTAAAAATAAAAATTTCATATAAAATTTTTGAGATGTTACACGTCCATTTTGCCCTCGTCCTTGATTGTTCTGTTGTTGTTGTCGAGCTTGGGTTTTGGTGGGACAAAATTTTGCTATATGTCCCAACAGGTTATAGTAAAAGCATAGTCCTTGACGCCTAGCCTGCAACATATGTTCCCTTACAGCACATTTGGGTTAGTTCTGAGTTTGGGGCGCTTTGTTGCCAACGCTCTGACTGGTATTCTTTTACTTCTAGTCCCCTTGGTAATTTTTTTCATCACTTGGCCTCTTGTTACTATTTTTTAGCTTTTGTTTAACGTTGAGTTCCTATCCAGTATCAATGCTCTTTCCATGACGTCTTTGTACGTTTTTAGGCCCAACGTTATTATTATTTTTCGGATATCAATCTTGAGACCCTAAGCAAACTGGTTGACCTTCATCTTCTATTCTCTAATCAGCTTAGGCAAAAATATGGCCAATTCTATAAATTTAACTTCATATTCGACCATTGTTATGTTACTTTGGTTCAATCTAAGAAAGTCTTCCTACATCTTCCTTAATGTCGCTTTAGGAAGGAATTTCTCGTAGAACACCTCTTTGAACTTTGCCCAGTTTATTTCTCAAATGTTCGTGTTCAAATATGTTTTAACATCGTCCACCAACTCCTCGCTGGTCCCTTAAACTAACGGGTAGCTAGTGCCATTCGACGGGGACCCATTGCCCCTAACACGTCTAGGTGTTCATCCATCTCCTGGTACCAATGGTCTACCTTCATGCAGTCAGTAGTTCCTTCAAATTGAGATGGGCGGAGTTTTTACAACTCCATCAGTATATCCCTTTGTTCCTTGTCTTCCCTTGTCTTTTTGAGCCCTCCAATGAGCTAGGACCTCGAGTACTGGCATTAGCTATTGCACTAAAATATGTTCCTGCACTGGTGGTTGTTGTATCGCCTGTGGCATCATTTGAGGCAATGCCCTCATAATCTGGTTTATAATCCATTGTGCCACCTTTTGCTACATCCAAGTCTTTACCTAAAGTTTCAATTTCTGATTAAAAGGTTCAACCCTCATCGAGTTCTTGTACCACTCCTGACACTCTCTTTATACTCTACTACTTTCCTTTGCCTTTAATTATCACGTTCTAATTTTCTTGTAGAAAATATGTGTGTTCTTCAACTCCCAATACTTGTAGGAGCTGGTGGGACAACTTTTAGATCGGGCGGTGAGACCGAAGTCTACTTAAATAATGGCGCTTTCTCGAACAGGATAACCTATCTCCTTTTCAATGTTTAGCTTTACTCAGGACAATGTTTACCCACTATCAACTCAACTTGTAATCTTTGTTCTAAACAAAACCTTTTGAAAACTTATTTTCTTTTCTTTTTGAAACACAAATTTTCAAAAATAATTTTGAATTTCAAAATAGAAGGTAAGGCTTTCTAAATTTAACTCAAAATAAAGGTTTTACCTGATGGAGTCAATTCTTTCTATTTCTACCCAAATCTTTGGGATTTTCTAAATAATTAGTAATTTATGAATATTTCTAGATATTGCAATAAGATATCTCAATGAAATTTAATATCATTAGTTGGAAATAATGGGTACAACATCTTAGTCATTAATATCTCATAAAAATAGTATTTAGAAGTATCTAATTGAGATAATGTAACATTAATTTGTTTCTGTTTATATATATATATATATATAATATCAACACCATGATAAAATTCCATATCATTAATTAATTAAAAAAATTTAAGGTACATAACCTTTGTATATATTGTAGCAGAAAATTAACTTTAACATTTAAATAAATCTCAACTAACAAAATTTGGATGAATATGCCCTATAATTTAATAAAATCTCAAAAATAATTTAAGAGTTTTCATTAGGTCTTGATATCTCAATTTCCTAAAAAATTAAAAATAAGGGTAACCTTGATGCCTAGTGAATTATTTCAAATATTTAAATCATTATTTTAACAAAATAAGATAAATATGTCAAACACTTTCAAATATTAAATAATTCAAACAATTCATTATTTTTAGTTGTTATTTAAGATAAAAAAGGGATTAACCTCTGTGTTCTAAATTTAAAGAAAGATTATTCTTGAAACTCAAACCTTCCTCTTTGAAGTGGGATCAGTTATGAAACCCAGTTCACTTTGGGGTCAATCCTGATGCCCAGATCAAAATCTAACATAGTTGGAACACACATGAAGAAATCCTTCCTCGCGCTGATATGTAATCTTTGATTATGCACAAAAACATAATATTCAAGTAAATAAACTGATATTAAATAGAGATTTAACATGAGAACATGATAACAACGTAGCATGGATCATATCTACATATGACATACATGTTCATTAATGTAAACCTAAACACAATTTCTACATGGCATGCAAAATAACCAATCATACATATTCGAAATATTGAATACATGTAAGCCTTATTTCAATCAAAATAATAAATTAAAAAGTAAAAATCATCTTCACCTCAATATTTTTATTCTTTTGAAGCCTCCACTAAACCTCTTTTAGAACTTTTCCATTATTATCCCAAAATTGCTACAACACTCTGTTACCTCAACATCAACTACTGTTTAGAATAGCTCAAGAGAAGAGAAAGAGAGAGAGAGAGAGAGAGAGAGAGAGAGAGAGAGAGAAAGAGGCAGAAAGTGTGTGACACCCCGGTTCCCGGTTTTCTATTTCATCTGTCTCTGTCTCAATTGCGACGATCCGTCGCTTAGGGCCGCGCGGAGAGGGCGCGCGCCCGTTCATTCGTTCTTTCGTTCGTTCGCCGAGAGCCCGGAGGCCACGTGGTTCGGTTTCTTTCTTTCTCAGTCTCAGCTTCTAATCTTTCTATTAAATAAGCTATGATGAAAAATTTAAATATACAATAGCCATCAAAATAATGGT
>JAJIYU010017778.1:0-11519 GCA_030144865.1 Tinospora cordifolia | reverse complement strand
TGATTACTAATAAAAGTATCGCTTGGTTTGACCAATAATGTACGATAAGCTAATAATATCATCTCTTTTACCAACATGTGAGTTTTTCTAATCACAGTATTTTTCTATCAATATGTGATTTTAATCACTTTTTTTTTTAAATTTCTCAAGAGGACTTCAATTCTCTCTATATTGCTACTTCAACAACATATTCTAGGTGGAAAATAATATTATTTTTCAAAAAAAAAAATTCTTTCTTATAATTTTGATCAAGCAAGCTTAGCGCATTTGATCATAAAAAATTGAAACAAAGATCATATGTTTGTCAATAGAGGTTGGGTTAAATAGACATGTCACTATCCCTTAATCTAAGGTCTTGAGGTCGAGCACTGAGTATGGAGTTAAAAGAGCTTCTTTATTTATAGTCTTACAATAGCTTGAACGATGAATAGTCTTGAGTTTTGCGTAAAACTGATCTAGAGATATACTATAAAAAAAATGTTATTATTATTATTTTACAATTACAACTTCAAGTATAATCAACCTAAATAAGCTGAACTTTCATAGAATTTTATGCAACAAATTTCCCCAACTTCTTCATCATATCTCATACCAATAAAAATATAATAATATAGTATTTATCATTTGATTCTTCTATATAGCTTGAGACTACTAAATATATATATATAATAACAGTATAAAATAATTCAATGCCAAATGATATCAAATAAATATATAATCTTACCACCAATATACCTTTTTAATTGGAACAATTAATCCTCGCCAAATTTAGACCTTTATATTTTTTTAATTTAAAAACACACCTTTCAATTTGTAGAGTTTTTCGTACTAATAATAAGTCATCAAATAAAGTGAAAAACTATACAAATAAATAAAATAAACTAAAATCTACTTGAGAAATAAAAAAAAATGAAAAAGAGAAATTATTGTACATATAATGTGTACGAATCTTTGATACATTTTATTATATTTCAAGCACTTTTTATTTTATTTTTTTTTGTTTCTTACTTTATGTCCCAAATATAGAATTATAAACAAAGGAGCTTTTAAAATAATAATAACAAAAAATGATTAAATTATATTTATAACATGTCATTGACTTAATATTTACAACATTAAATTGGTTATCTTAAAGAGGTTACAAAATATACGTCATTAGTGAAATTTATTACGGTGATTGGGTTATTTTTGGTGTGAAAAAAGGACGGTTACTCCTACTTCTACTCCAGAATGTATATTGTTACAGAGGCGGCAGGTGGCAGTAACAGGCAATCCGATCTCCATTACTAACGAAAAAGAAGCTTCAGATCCGACCAGCGTAACCAACATCTATTCCGCAATTTATTTATTATTATTTCATTATAATTTTTAATTTTTCTTCGTGATCCCGCGCGGCCGCGCCTACACGGGCTGTTCTTCATTTTCTTTCTCGTCATCATCAATTTCTTGGTGTGAGAACAGGGGTCTTTCTTTTAGTTTGTTTTCAGATTAATATTTTTTTTTTAATATTATTAATTTTGGACGGGAAATGGGAGAAGAATGTGTGTGTTTGTGTAGGTCCTTCGTTTGGAGATTAGGTTTTACTTGGGAAAAATGAGATTACGAGGAGGAAGGGTAGTAGTAGTGGTAGTAGTAGTAGTAGGGATGATGACGGGTTGGTGGCGGTGATCATTGGACCCGTTGAAGAATGGATGTTGTTAGATCTGCTGATGCTGGTTTGCAGCAGGTGATAAGGATCGGGAAAGTGGCGGCGTCGTCGTCGTCGTCGTCGTCGTCAAGTGCAGCATTGCCAAAGACTCGGCTTCGTGTTTGGTTCGTTCGGGTTTGTTCAAGCATCGTTCTGTACACTTGCATTGTTCAGCTGGTCGCGGTGGGAGAGCTATGGCATCCTCGCTTGTCCACTCGACTCGCCGGCAGGATTACTTACTTCCCCCTTCGCCCCCAACACACCTCTACTCCCGCCTTCGTTCCTCCTCCTCCTCTACCTTCCCCAAGTGAGTATTTTATTTTCTTCTCATCATCCCTAATAGGTAATTTATGCATTTGAAAACATTTGAGTTTTTATGAATAGAAAACGACTCTATTATCGTCATACAGCTATTGTGATTCTGGTTTCCATTTTTACCTTTTCTTTCTCTTTTTATGATGATTCTTCGTTGAAATACAGATTGGGCCCTATCGTCTTAACGTTGTTGCAATGTTATTTTTCAGATCAGCATTTCTATTTTTTTTTTTTTTTCAATTGAGCTTTAGCTTTTCTTGATTTGTTCGTCATTTGCTTAAATCATTCAACATAGTTGGCAATGATTTACAAAAGCCAATTTTATTTTTAACCATGGGAATAAAACGTCTTTACTACTTTCTTCTTTTCTAGGGAGTTTCAATTGGAATAAAATGTCCTTTCTTCCCTTTCTCTCTAGGGAGTGTTGTTAATTATTTGTTTAATTTGATATTTGCAGGAATTTATGAAAGCAATGGTTACCTAAAAGTCTCTTGTAATGGAGGTTTAAATCAAATGCGTGCTGCAGTATGTATACATGATTTTGTCATTTTCATTGACGTTGCTTAATGTTTTATGCTAGAATTTTGAATTTCTCAAACTGGAATTTCAGATATGTGATATGGTTGCCGTTGCACGCCTTTTGAACCTCACGTTAGTGGTTCCTGAGCTTGATAAGACGTCATTTTGGTCTGACCCTAGGTATTTTCATTGACTTCATTACCTTCATTCAAAATCATCTCTCCTTTTTTGGGCTCTGCTTCTGAGTTTGTTTTCCCACTAAAAGGAGTTTTCTGCAGTAATTTTGGTGATATTTTTGATGTGAGACATTTCATTGATTCGTTAAGAGATGAGGTTCACATTATTAAAAGGCTTCCAAAGAGACTTAGCCGGAAAGTTGATTACCAAGTACTTGTCATGCCTCCAGTGAGCTGGTCAAATGAGACATATTACTTGCATCAGGTTTGCACTTGTTTAGTTACTTATGTTTTCATGATATGGTGTCAATACATAGCACAAGATTATTTGCTTTGTAGTTTTAATTGGAAAAGCAAAATAATGGATGATTGTTTCTAATACAGTGCATTAGTGCGATACCACTATTTTGCAAATCATGTAACTTGACGAGGCTATGAAAACTTTATCAATTAAGATCTTGTGATGAAGATTTCACCAAGTCTTGCAATCTTTTTATTATTTTTCAGTTCTACGTGTGCTAAATAAGTTAATTATGGTTCTACTGAGAAAAAAAGTAAAAAATGGGATATTTGTATCCATTCAAAAATTGGTTTGAAAATAAGCGTATTCGAGAGATGGTAGGAGTAGAACCAAATGAAGATGAAATGGTCGTTTAGACACATATAAGTGTAACAAAGGCCTTGAAATGCCTATTCAGGAAGAGCAGCCTATTAACAATGCATCATGAGGATACACATAGAGAGGAAGATCTAAAATAACACTGTCAGAAATAAATAAGAAATGTATAAGTACTTGCTATTTAGATGTCAATTTGAACTTAATAGAATGGAGTAGAGGGAGTAAATTCGTGTAGTTGACCCCATGTATTGTTTTGATAAATATTTAAGTAGATAATAGATTATGCCTGCTGTTCTATTTTGTTACTTTGATATTTATGTGATCTGGATGTCTTTCCTTCTTCCTTGGGGAGAAAGTTCCTGATTTAATAAATTTCCAATTTTTGTCAACTCTAGCGTGATATCTATTTTAACTTTTATAATGCAGATTCTACCACTTTACGACAAGTACAGCATTATTCATTTTAACAAAACAGATGCACGTCTAGCAAATAATGGGCTATCCCTAAATCTTCAGAAGCTCAGGTGCCGTGTAAATTATCAGGCACTGAAATTTGCTCCACATATTGAGGCCTTAGGAAACAAATTGGTTCAGATTCTAAAAGAGAAGGGTTCTTTTGTTGCACTGCATTTGAGATATGAGATGGATATGTTGGCTTTCTCAGGTTGTACACATGGCTGCCTGGACAGAGAAGCAGAGGAGCTTAAGCGACTGAGGTTTGTTGTGTGTTCTTTTAAGCTTGAGTTATCTTTGTTGCAAAATTGTAATTGTCAAATGGTAGACAGCAAAGCAAACCGGAGTTCAATGTTAAGGACTGCAGAATGGGAATCTTTCTTTTTACTTGGTTGCGGAAGTTCTCTTTGTTCTTGGTTAAAGAATCTGCTAGGAATTGATAAAGTAACATGGTAATAAGAGCTTTGACATAGTGTCAACAGCCATGTGTTGAATTCCATTTGACAGCTAGCTTTTCAAATCTCTGCTCTGTGACATCCTATTCCAATAAGAATACTAATGGTACAATGGTTCTGAAATCCCAATAGTAACCTGCTTCGTGTGCCCTCTCTTTTGTATATGTGTGTATATATATTCATCTGTCCTTTCTTTTCAAGTGTTGGCAACTCGCATGTGAATCCAACCTGTTCAACGATTATTATTTGCCGGATGAAACTTTGATCTTCCAATACCATCTATAATGCATTTCCAAGGTAAGAGCTTACTCCATGACCAGCATGTGAAGACTCCTTTCACATCAAGATGTTGAGCAGCCTCTCAAACATCTTACCCACAGCCATCTGTTTCTTTTATGCTGCTTTTCCATTCTAATTCTAATAAAATATCATTTAGTTTATACTTTTATTGTTCTTTTTCTTTGAAGGATATTAATCTTGTTAATTGTTCTCTTCGAAAGACTAGATAATGATTTTTTTACTTTCACACCTCTTAATATGTATAGCATCGGATCGTTATGCAAATTAGCTTTCGAAGCAATGTGTTGTAAGATGTTTTACTTTTTACTTTGGTCTAATATTTTATTGCCCACTTTCTTATTCTGAATGTCTTGTGGATTTCAACCTTATTTTCGCTAATAAATATGAAATTTGTCTGACTAAATGGTTAATCAATTATAATTGATTTTTTATCTCTAACAAATGTTGTTCTCTGTTACTTTTAGTATTAAGCTAAAGATTTTTCACTCATTAATGGGAAATTTTGTAGTGAACGACACATATTGCATATTAAAACCTCTTTATACCTATTTGTTTTTTAGTAACATTTTAAAGAAATGATTCTTCTTGAACAATCATTTTTGTTGTTGTTTCAGCCACAATTTTCAAGTTGGGATCATACAGGAAAATCACAAGGGTTAATACTCAAATTTAATTATAAATCATGAGATTTTCTAAAAAATGCCAAAAAAAATATAGAAGTATCCGAAATAATATAACAACAATAGATTAATCTAAAATGCATCTTAATATTCAAAACAAAGCCTCAACCTTAAAATCTATATAAATATAAAGTCAGGTATGGAATTAGATTGCAATTCATCGAATTAGATGCATTCGTATCTCTAAGTTGTGTCAAAAAAGAACAACTACAAGGCTACGCCTTGATAAGTATGTAAGTATGTTACCAGTTGACAATGTTACATAATTACATTAAAATATCTTGAATCGAAGAATAAAGAAATCTACTCTAGAAAGGAAAACCAAAACCAATCACTAGAAAATGAATCAAATACAGAATGGGGTAGAAATCATCTATGTTTGTGTTACCCTTGTTATCTTTGTAAGACAGTAGAAAGTTCTTTCAATTAAGAAAGGAAATAAACAAAAGAAAAGAGAAATAGTGGAGATCCAGGCTTAAGGAGACATGGAGCCTCCTCTTGTCTCTAGCAAGTGGAGAAGAAGACTACAAAGAATCTTTTGGTATCTTTGTTTCTTGTGTCTTTTATGCCCTTGGGTTTTGAAACATCTTTTGATAGCATTAGAAACTACAATTAAAAATACAAGAATAAAAAAATAAAAAAACATTTTTTTTGTAAAAATCAGTCTAGGTTGCTATTTTTGCTACCTAGATCAAATCATATGATTTAAATCAAATCATATGATTTGATAAATCAGATGATGCAGTCCCATTCTCACTTTTTGATGTGTGTTGAATCTTTTGGTTGTATGATTTGAAAATGATGGTCTGAACCCACATAGTTTTTTGTATGTGCACTTTTTGTGAAGTTTTGGGACTTTGTTGATTGAGATGAAAATAGCCTTGTGTCCCTATGATATATTTTTATCTCTTTTTGGGTGCACTTACTTTTTTGTGCTTCCCGTCTCCACATAATCTATATGTACCAATAGTATTAACCGCATAATTTCTGCATCAATCAGATATGCTTACCCTTGGTGGCGGGAGAAAGAGATAAATTCTGAAGAGAAACGTTCACAAGGCTTATGCCCTCTTACACCGGAGGAGGCTGCATTAGTTTTACAAGCACTGGGGTTTCAGAAGGATACTCCAATCTATATTGCTTCTGGTGAGATATATGGCAGCAACCGAAGGCTTGCTGCATTACGGGCTGCATTTCCTGGGATTGTGAGTTGATTCTTCCTTCTGTTTGTTGTTTGTGGCCCATTATTATGGTGCGAGGTTTTATATCTTTTGTTTTAAAATTAGTGGGAAAGAACAAATTCTGTCAGTAAAAGATAATTTAGATTGTATCAGAGCTTAGTGTTTGACTGTCAGATTAATCTACTTGAGCCTTTTATTGTCAGATACACTTGCATTGCATTAGGAGGACATAATCTTGTGTGAACAGAGCTTTTGTAACATGCATGTCACTATTTCATGTAGTAGCTTGATAATTTTATCCTTGGACCATATGAATTTCAGGTGAAAAAGGAGATGCTGCTAGATCCAGGTGACTTGCAGCAATTCCAGAATCACTCATCTCAAATGGCAGCCTTGGATTTTATGGTGTCAATTGCCAGTGACATATTCATTCCTACTTATGATGGGAACATGGCCAAACTCGTTGAAGGTCATCGGAGGTTTGTCTTTGTTCTTACCTTATCATCTGTACTCTATTTGACCATTCTTATATTTTTCCATGTATAAGTTTCATTCAACCTATATGCCTGCCCTGAACAGACACACACATGATCCATAGTAGAGCTCAAACCTATTTCTTTTTTACTTCTTGATGCTTTTACACAAGCTAGAGGTAAAAAAATAAAAAATGTATACCCAAAATGATTATTTAATTATCTTATACTTTTTGTAGAGGTTGCAGGTAGAATTAATAAACCCTACCATAATCGACTCGATGTAGATATACACCAGCTAAAGATGTTCATAACTGTAATCTGCTATGGTGGCAGGTATCTTGGTTTCAGAAAAACTATTACGCTTGATCGGAAAATGCTGGTAGAGTTGCTTGATTTATATCAGAATAAGACACTTTCTTGGGATGATTTTGCACTTACTGTTAAGGTTGCTCATGGGAAGAGGCTTGGGCAACCAGGTCGAAGAAAAACTATTCCGGAAAAGCCTAAGGAGGAAGACTATTTCTATGCTAACCCCCACGAGTGTGTCTGCAAGGGAAACATTTGTGATGTACTGCAGCAACCGTGGCAGCCAGGCTCTTATAATTCAAGTTTTGTTGTCCACTGAGGCATGAGAGCAAGTTGGAACATTACAGGTGATTGATGATTGTAGGACAAGCTTGAATAGGCAGTTTCAGTTTCAGTAACCATACAACCCCCAATGTAAGTTGTGGGAAGGAAAGCAAGCTGATTGCATCTTTTTTCATGATGGTCTCGATGATATATATTTTTTTTAAATTTGTTTATATGTTACATTCATTCGTTCAATATAGAGTTCTTGGCTTAAAATGATGTATTTGCAGCAAGAGTAATTAACATGATTCTGCTTATTGGATGGACCAGGAAAGATGGATGGTTCAGGTTTACTAGACTGAGCATCCGCTCCTTCTACTATCCGAACGCAAATGCATGGCACACAAGTGATAAGAATTACCTGATTTCTCTGCTACGTCATGCAGGTATCCTTGAATAGAAAAAGTCTGAATCACATGCGGAGAATTACTAAGGTGTAGAAGAGACAAAACGGGTTCAATAACTTGGGCAAAATTAGCTCTCACATCTATCTAGTACTTATAAAGCTATGAGAAACTTGAAATTAAACAACTAACGATATATTGGTACTCTTCTAAATGGCAAGTTTCTTTTGTCAATTTCCTTTTATTTTTACAAAAGTCATTTAATAAGATTTTACTAATATCATATGGTGAGTTAGTTATACTTTTGATGTTTATAAAAGTTTTACTTCTAAATTTTTTGATGTTACATATTAATAGTTATTATAAGGTTATAATAACTAAAATTAAATATGTAGGCTTGTCAAATGTGAAAACAGGTTTTAGGGAGGAAACTGCTTGTGGAATATATTCCAAATAATAATAATAATAATAAATCTTATTCTAGCTTTGTAGACTAACACATGGTACGCCGAAGGAAACGTGCTTTTACTAATCTAGACAACTAGATGTCATTCATTCCGTCGGTTAGTTTCAATCAATTCATCTAGATTTTATCTACTCAACTAGCTTTACTTTTGTTCATCTATGCTTTCCTAATTAATTTTTAAGTGTACAAAACATGATGATTTGGAGAAAAGAGTTCACCTTATCTAATTCTAATGATGCAAGCCTTTTGAAGACATTTGTAATAAAGATTCGAAAAATAGGTTCAAAAACAAGTTAGGATCTAAACATTGATAATCTATGAAAACATCCTCTCATTCTCCTTTCTTCATCTTGGCATGTTCAAGCTTTGATTTAGTCTTCATTTAAATCCACCCAATTGAGCTTTTGAAGGTACTTCAATTTTGTATTGGCCTTCTTTAATCCATGTTTCTGAAACATACTCAAATCAACCGATTAGTATTATAGTTACAAATGGTTTGTGAACATCAGAACGTCTAAGAGAATTATGAGTGGAAAAAAACATAAAGTCTTACTTTTTGTCTTAATGATTTTACCACAGAGGTAATTCCCGTTCAAGATAAGGAAGGGATAATGTGTATGACTTACCAACCATAGACCTGATCCCAATGGTAGCAAATCAAACTTGCTTTGGTGTTAAGACTTCTCAAAATCGTTATTGCTCTTGATCATTACTTTGTACTTTATAAAGTTTATTTTATTTTTTATTTTTATTTTTTGGCTAAAGTATGCGATGAAGTTGGAAATGAATTTCATCGTGTTTCTCTACTTATTGTGGTATCAATGCTAGATGTTGATAATATATTTCCCATATGAAATGGATAATGTATTAATCCAGTGTATTATCAATTAAACTGTTTCCAGGCTCTGACTTCTCAACTCTTCTCTCCCTCATTGCCTCTCTTACTTGCAACATATCGTTCCACCTGCCCTCGCGTGCATACATATTTGCAAGAAGAACGTAGTCCCCACTGTGATCCGGCTCAAATTTCATGATATGTTTCCTCACCACCTTCCCCAATTCAAGATGCCCATGAACCCTACAAGCACCCAGAAGGGCCCTCCATACAATTGCATTGCACTGCACTGACATGTCACTTACCAATTGGTAGGCCTCTTCAACATATCCTGCCCGCCCAAGAAGATCTACCATGCAGCCATAGTGCTTTATTGTTGGCTCAATTCTGTAATCCCTGCTCATTGCAGCGAAATACCTTCTTCCTTCCTCCACCAGCCCTCCATGACTACAAGCACAGAGAACTCCCAAGAAAGTAACATCATTTGGATTCTCAAGCTTCAATTCTATCATTTCAGAGAATAACCATAATGCATGGTCAGCATATCCATGCATTGCAAATCCTAATATCATCGAGTTCCACGACACTATATTCCTTGCTTTCATCTTATTGAATATGGCGTGCGCCTTGCCGATTTCTCCACACTTGGAATACATGTCAATCAAAGCGTTAGAAACTGAAATTATACCTTCAAGTTCAGGGGAAATGAAACAAGAATGCACCCATTTTCCAAAACTCAATGCACCTAAATCAGTGCACGCTGAAAGTACAATTACTATAGTTACATCATCGGGTTCCACTCCTCTCTCCAACATTGTTAACAATAATTCCAGTGCTTCCTCACACCTGCCGCATTGAACGTAGCAGTCGATGATAGTATTCCAACCAACTAAATCTGGTTCAAGCATTTCTTCAAACAATTGTCGTGCAGTTTCAATGTCTTTGAATAAACCACTCAGGTGGATCAGGGTGTTCCTCACAAACACATTACAGTCCAACCCATGCTTTAAACTGCAACAATGGATTTGCTTCCCCAGTTCAATATCTCTTAGTTGTCCACATATCTTGAGCAAGAAGGAGTAAGTGAAATTGTCAGCTAGTTCTCCCTTATCTAGCATTCTTTTGTAGAAGCAAAGAGCTTTCTTTGGTTCCTTGGTTTGCCCAATTCCTCTAATCACCGTGTTCCAAATATACACATCTGGGTTTTTCAGCTGTTCAAAAATTGAGATTGCATAATCCATAAACTGGGTAAATGAAACAGCACAAAATGTGATGATCTTGCCTGTTAAAAGAAGGTCTTGTTGAAAACCAGTTCGAATGATTTGTGCATGAATTTGCTTCAACTTGGTAATGGAAGAACAGTGCTTGAGGAGGAAGTGGAAAAGTTGCTCCCGTGAAGTAGTGGTGCTCTGTTTTCGATTAGTTGTAAGTGTTGTCACTGAACGGGAAGGTTTGGAGGATAGTTGCAGCGCGTGCTTAGCAAACGACGCTTCTAGTCTCTTAAAGCAGACCAAACTCCAAGAGATGGAAACATGCATCCTTATATGAGTTTGGCGTTGGTTTACGGGGAGGATGATGCTCCTTTCCCATCCATTTCATTGGTGGGACAGTTGGAAGTTGTTTGAATTGATCCTTGTAATAATTAATTGTTTAAACTTACTTGAGAGTTTATATTGTATTCTTAAAAAATCAAAATGATTTCAAAGAGTTAGCCGTGTGCTGAACACATAAAGCAAAGAAAAAAAATTAGACGAAAATCCTCAAAATATGCAAGAAATTCATCTTTGCAAAATAAAACACACAAATATTCTCATTGCAGGAGTAGATGTCAATAGGGTTGTTGCAAGGTTAATTTTGATTTTAAAATATTTTATAATCAAAGAGGTTTCACAAGTAATTAAATAATGAATAAAGGAGTTGTCCCATAAGGATTTTGTTAATTATTAAAATTAGTTAAATTTAATTGTATTTAAAAGCCAAATATTCTGGCAAATTAATTAATAAAAATTAAATCTAATAAGGCACTAAAATTAAAATAAAACATTATAAATGAGGCGAAAAGATGAAAAAAGGGAGAGATTTAAACCGACGTTTATGTAACTAAAATCATTAGGGAAAATGATTTTATAATGTTAATTTAAGTGTATTCTAAATTCTTATATTTACTTTAAAATATATATATTAATTGGTATATTAATCATAAATTAAAGACAAAATAGTCTTACTAATTAAATACTAGTTTTTTTTTTTTTCTCTCAGTAAAAGAAGTTAAGGGAGTTACTTAAAAGCACACAAAAAACCTTATGGTCAAGCATATATCTCTTATCTTTTTACTAATTTAAGTTTGTATTTCATCAAACATATTGCATATATTCAATCCTTA
>JAJIYU010017777.1:0-11519 GCA_030144865.1 Tinospora cordifolia | reverse complement strand
GAATGTCAATTAAACATCTAGTTACTTTTTTCTTTGACTCCTATAATTAGTGAAACGATAGCCAAATAAGTAGGTGAATGTGTTAAATTAATTAGTATGCATGTTTGATTTGTTTCTGACATGAAAAATACTGATTTGGCTATTACTTTAATTTGTTGTAACACTTGCGATAAGTTAAGAAGTAGATGATATATATCTTAAAATATATTGTATATATACTGTCATTTCATCATCACAAATGTTACAATTATATTAATTTAACACTTTTCTTTATCGTAATTTTATTCCATATAGCACATGACTGGAGGACTCCAAATATATTGGAACAACTTAACCATAATGCCAATTGATCGACTACATTAGCTCTCTTGGTCATATTTTGGTCACTTTACAAAGTGTGCCTCAAGTGTCTATGCATGCGGTGTTTATATACAGTATTTGGCAGATCAGAATATAGTTGTTAGGTAAACAATAAATGAAAATTGAATTTGTAACTAGAAAATATTTTCATTGTGTTTCAGATTTGAATTTAATTAAAGAAAAACTGTTATATGTTTTAATGGAAAAGTTAGTAACAATTGCAACGTAAAAGGAGGTTGTTTGGTACTCGAATGCAAAGTATTAAATAGCCTCTTAACTTTACAAACATTAAGACTTTAAATTTATTCAAAATCGTCATACAAATCGTTCATAATGATGTGTTTTATGAGCGAATAAAATATATTGAGATTGATTGACATTTTATTCATCAACATATCAAACAAGATACTCATTGCTTGACTCACTTTGCATCTGTCGATTAACTTGCAGACATTTTTACCAAAACCCACCTACCTAAACGATGTTGAGTCTTGACAAACTCAAGATAACTTCCTTACCACCTTGAGTTTGAAGAGATATGTTACTATATATATGTGTGTATTAAATATTATAGTTTCATATCCTTTCTATATTTGAACTGCAATACCTGAAAATTTTGTAGAATTTTGATAAAATAATTTAAGCACAATAAACCTTGAAAAATCTATGAAAACATGGTTTAAGAGATGTTTAAGCAATGTACAAAATAATCGGTAAATCGGAGCAAAGTACAAAATTTCGTATGGTAACCATCCACTAATTACCAGGGTAATTCGACTAAAACGTATAAAAGCAGGTTTTTGGTAATCGTGGTAATCCTTAGAGTTCCCAGGGTAATAGGTGAATTGTATAGAAATAATAGTGCGCCAAAAAAAATCTAATTGTCATTGTAACCCTGCAGTCGCACACCTACTCCCAAGAACGGATACTAGTTGACAATAGTTGAATTTTTTTTCCTTCCCTACCATTCTAGATTGATTTCTATTCATTCAAACCTCTCTCTACTAGTTTGTGAGCTTAGATCCGTGAAGAACAAGCTCCATCACGAAGAAGATCTGTGGATGTGTGGTTCCAAACGTCTTGTACTCAGATAAAGTCATGAAACCCATTTGAAATCTTGAGTTCTTAGCATTGTAAATCATTTTTCTAAATGTAAACATGTTTTTCTTTGAAGCCTAAGTGATTTGAGGGTTGCAAGACCTTGTTTTGGTAAGGAACGGAGAGGAAATGTGAAGAGCCCTAAGGTGTAAAGACTTCTTTTAGTTTGATGTGTGTTATAAGCTTAATATGCATATATTCGAGTATTAAACACATGGGAAAAGCACGAGTGAGACAATGCACATGAAAGCATTGCACACATAACCCGCTCTAGTTATTGCGGTAGCTCGACGTGCACCCCATTTTGTTCCAACTTTGTGCGCACCATGAAATACCTATGTAGGGACATGAATCCGTAACTGTGAACTTGTTATGAGTGTTTTAGACTCATATTATCTTAGTATTTAAAGTCTTATGAATTAAAGATCTAAAACACGTGCGACAAGGAGCAAAGCCACAAGGGAAGAAAATACCAAGGTAGAAGTGATTACCTTGCTCCCTTGGATTATTTAAATTGTAACGTTGAATATGTGATGTTTACAATGTTTGAATACTTAGAAGCATGCTAGGATGTTGATTAATTGATTTATGTGCGACATCAATATATGAATGCTAGAATAACAAGAGTTATACGTCCATGTTCAGTGTTTACATGCTTTTATGAAATGATTGTTGCCTTATTTATGTATTAGGACATGATTGACATAATTACATTATTATACAATGATGTTTTTTACATAATGAAATGTTTGACGATACACAAGCAAAGATAAATTTAGAGTTGAACCACGTACCGTTGCAGTGGTCCATTGGGGATCACTGTGAGTGTTTTCGCGATAAGGATCGATGGGTTTGCCTCTAGTTTCCAATGATATAACTATGAGTGTGACCCTAGTTCTTTGGTGATTGAGCGATTGGTGTGACCTTAGTTCCTAGGTTGGGTGACGGGTGTGCCCTATCCCATTAGAATCTGGTATATAGTGCATTTTTCTCGTCTTTTCTAACATGATGATGATGACAGAACATCAGGGTTAGACCCTTCGGTCTAATTAACGACTGTTGATAACTAAATGTTTGAAACACCTAATGAATGATAAGTGTTTGCATGTTAAGTGTTTGATTTAAATAATGTTATTGATATATTATGTATGATCCACTGGGTTTTTAAGTTCACCCCACATCTTCATTTAGATAGTCATGGACTTCACTAGGTAGGTTGTGATTGAAATTGATTTAAATGTGTGTTTATGAACATTAGTTGAATTGGGCACTTAACCCCTTTTATTTCTTTATGTTTTCACAAAGTTGGTATTGGGCCACATGGACTTGCTTACAGACTATTACGTGAACATTTGATGTCTAGTCCTCTTCAATTTAATCCATGAGTTTTTATGTGAATTATCATGTTTTATTTATATGGGAATTTTCTATTGGTATGTGCAAGAGATTGACGAATCAATTGTGTGAGATATGGTGTGTTTAGAAGACGTCTAATGAGAAATGAATATGAGAAAAATAACGTCCTGGTTTTCGAAGGATGATATTTATGCCAACATTTAATGGCATGCCTCTTATGAGTGACTTACCTGACATAAACGAAGGGCCAAAATCTAGGGTGTTACATGTACTTATCAATTATACTTACTTTTTGTATTCATGGGACTACAATATATATATCCTATTATAACATGCAATACATTGTCAAGAATTCAAGAATCCAATTTCTCCATATACTTTATCTCGAATATTTGACAGCGAGTAGCGACAATCCTACAATATGACCTTATTCTTGAATCTCTACAAATGCCACAGAGTACTAGAGTAAACCACACAAATAACAAATTTTTGTTAGCTTACTTTTTGAGAAACTAACATACATTGAAAATGATATCAATATACACTATGTAGTGCTTGATTATTTTGTATTGCAATTTAGTTGTAGCTTTTTTGGTTGATGCATGGATGACTTAAAATTATAAATGAGTACGTGTAAACCAAAATAATCCTATAATAAATGTGAATATAAAAGCAGAAAGCAGAGAGGAGAAACATTATTTTTTATATTCTGGACAGTAGAGTTGATAGCAAAAAATTGAGAATGAATCGCAATTGTATTATTGTGTTGTGAAGAGATGAAGGCTTTGATTGTTAATTTATAGATGCAAAACGATGATGACAGTCATTGATGATTCGTACTAACGTTTCAATCTCAGAGCAAGATAGGTAACATGTTGAGCTCTTGATCTGAGACATGTAACAACAGAATATTCCTTATAGTTTTTAGAAGCACATGGTTATAAGAGGTATGATGTAATATCTCACATCGGTCTAACTCTAGAGGGATTCCTAAGTTAAATGTGCATTTGAGGGTGTTTCATTGTGCCGAACACTTTTGAAAAACTCAATTTGAGTCTTGCCAATAACAAAACCCTACACTTAGTCAATAGTGGCTAAGGTGAGGACAATATCGGTATGTAGTGGGCCTAGGTTGTTACAAATGATATCAGAGCCACTTTAGGTGTAACGATGGTGTGAGTCCTAAGGACAGGACTGCTCCAAGGGGGTAGATTATAATATCCCACATTGGTCCGATACTAGAGCGACGTCTAGGCTAAATGAGTAATTGCGAGCCTAACTAGTGTTGAGCGCTTTTAAGAGACTCATGTTCGAGTTTTGCCAAAAATAAAACCCTATACCCAGTCAGTGGTGGCTAAGGTAGGAACAACATCAGTACGTAGTGGGCCTAGGGTGTTACGAATGGTATTACAACCGCTTTGTGTGTACCGAAGGTGTGAATCTCGAAGACCAAATTGCTCCCCATGAGGGTGAATTGTAATATCTCACATCGGTCTGACTCCAGAGGATTCCTGGGCTAAATGTACACTCGGGGGTGTCTCATTGTGCCGAGCGCTTTTAGACAACTGAGGTTTGAGTCTTGCCAAGAACAAAATCCTACACCCAGTCAATGATGTCTAAGGTGTGGACAATATCGGTACCTAGTGGGCTTGGGTTGTTACATATGATTCAGTGCTTCTCTTTTATATCCCCATGCAAACCTAGGGGTGGTGTCGTCACGCCAAGTTTGGAGCACATGAACCAAAGACGAATGGAAGAAACTGGTTTTGTGAGGCGTTCTACGATTTGATCACTAGAGGGGACATAGTAAACTTGTAATTGATTCTGTAGGATCTTGTCCCATATGAAATGAATGTCAATTTCGACATATTTTGTTCTGGCATAGAACATAGGATATGTTGTCAAGGAATTAACACTCATGTTGTCACACCAAATGATTGGGCAAGTTGGGGATAGATGATGAATGTCTTCGAGGAGTGATTGAATCCATGAAACTTCAGCAGCAATGTGAGCAAGCGAACGGTATTCAAATTTCGTGCTTGAGTGAGCAATGACTTATTGTTTCTTTAATTGCCAAGATACATGATAGTCACCAAGATAAACACACTAACCTATTATCGATCAACGATCTTCAAGAGAAGAAGCCCAATCAGCATCTAAATAAGAGGCGAGAGTAGGTCGATTGCTAGGCGTGATGTGTGGACCAACTGAGGGTATTCCTTTAATGTAGCGGAGGATGCGTTTCAGAGCTCGCCAATGATTAAGGGTGGACTATGGCTAAACGTGTGCTTGTGAGATATAGTAAGCCACCTATCAAACTTCTATACAATGTAACATTGTCGAAGGCTGAACTGGAGGTGGAGTTGAGATGCTAGACAACGACACTAGGTGCAAAGATTGGTGTGCAATTAGTCATACCTGCCTTCTTTAATAGTTTCTAAATGTAGGTTGATTGGGACAGATAGATGTCGGTAGTATCTCAAAAAACTTTGATTATCCCAAAGAAGAAGTATAATTCATATAAGTCTTTCAATGAAATTTGCTTGTGTAGTTGATGAATATGATCCTGAATATGCTTGTTAGAGTTGTCGGTGATCAATATGTCATCAACATACACCATAATGTATAGAATAGTTAGTCTCAACTTATTCACAAACAAAGAGGTATCTGCACGTGAAGACTGAAAATTCCAAGATAGTAACGTTTGCTTCAGTTTGTTGAACTAGGCTCGTGGGGCCTATTTGGGGCCATAAATAACTTTGTGAAGAAGGCACATTTGATTTGGTTGTAATATGTCGATAAATCCTTCGAGTTGAGGCATGTACACAGATTCATGAAGTACTATGAAGGAAAGCATTGTTAATGCCAAGCTGTCAAATAGACCAATTATATGAAACAACAATAGTTAAGATGATCCGAGTAGTAGATGGTTTCAATATCAAACTGTAAGTGTCATAGAAATCAAACCCTAGTTGTTGATGAGAACCTTTGGTAACCAACCGAGCTTTATGACAATGTATGGATCCATCAAAGTTTCGTTTAATCTTGAAAACCCATTTATTACCTACCAGATTTTGAGAAGGATGTGGGGGAACCAATGACCATGTTTGGCTGTGTACCAATACATCATGTTCAATGTGCATAGCTTTGGTCCATGATGGAGATTGAGATGCTTCAACAACTGTTTCAGGTTATGTTTTAAACGGGGGTGGTTTAGTGACATGAATTGAAGAAATGAGAGGGGAGGAATCTATTATGGGAGGGGTGGAACTGGCGGCTGTTGACATTGATAATTAGGGGATATTTTGGTGGTTTTAGTGGAAGAAATAGAAGCAGTTGGGGTTGACACTCGAGGAATGGGAAGATTAACTGATGATAAGGACTAGATGGAACAGGTGGAGGTAGTGATGTAAATGAGAAGAGAGATTGATATGAAAAATCTGTTTCACCAAAAATAACATAACGAGATATGAAGATTCTACCAGATAGACTTAAGTATAGAAATCCACGATGAGATGAGCTATAGCCATATCATCTCACAGATCTGAAATTTTATTATAGATTACTTGATAGGGTCATTTGTTATTAAGAATAGAATATGGTAGTCTATTTATGAGAAACACTATTGTATGGCAAGCTTTCCACTAGAAAGATAATGGAAGTTTGCAATGTGCAAGTAGTGCGAGATACATCTCGACAATATGGTGATGTTTTCTTTCAGCATGACCATGTCGTTCATGGGTATATGGGCAGGGATGCTGGAAATTGATGCGAAACTGAGATAAGACTATGGCAAAAGGGTCGATACTCACCTACCCAGTTTGATTGAATACACTTAATTTCTGTTGAAAAGATGTTTTCAACCAGTTTTTTGAAATTTAGAAAGGTTAAGAGTGCTTCAGATTTGGCTTTAAAGGGATATATCCATGTGAATCTTGAAAAGTCATCAATAAAATGCATGCAATAAGAGTGACCATTTCTTGATTTAATTGGAGCGAGTACCCATAGATCCATGTGAACTAACTCAACTAAGTTAGTAGCTCTAGAGAGAGAATGCTGAAATGGAATAGCATGAGATTTTCCACATTGGCAAGGTGCACAAACGAAAAGTTTATTTTTTTAAAAAAATTTATGATATTTTTGAGATATTCTATTCAAAACAGAGTGACATGCGTGACCCAAGCTCATATGCTAAAGATCATAGACAAGTATTGAAGGTTTGGAAAAACACATCAGTGAGTAAAGTCGACTGGGAATGTGCTCGATGAGGCAAGATTTGATGAGAGTTGGTATAGTCTATTCTTAAGCGTCCCTTTGAGAAGAACAACCTTGGTTCGAGCATCCATCACCAAACAACAATTAGACTGAAATTCTAAAAATACATTATTGTCATTTGTTAGTTGAGATATTGAAATAAGATTCTTGGAAATGAAAGGAGAACATAGAATGTTAGGAAAAGAAAGGGAATTTGTTAATGAATTGGTTTTAAGAGTGCCTATATGAGATATTGAGATAGAATTACCATTGCCTACCATAATTTTACGGTTAGCTGAGTACTCTGAATGGTTGCAAAATTGATTGGGATCAATTGTAATGTGATTGGAAGCACTACTGTCAGCAAACCATGTTGAATCTGAAATTGTTTCTGCAGAGGCTATGAATGCGTTAGGAGACGGTTGGTGTTGTATGTTGCTATTGTTGCCATAGTTGATGTCTCCTCTATAATAACATGCAACTGTTGTATGACCATAGTTGCTGCAGATTTGGCAAGTTAGTTTATTCTCGCTTTTGCCTCGGCTTCTCATGCCTCTTCCTCCATCGCGAGGGTAGTTTTGATGAGAAGATCGATCATATTTGTTTGCACGAGTATTGGCTTGGCCTATGTTGTTGGTTTGATTATAAGTTTTAGAGTTTGTTGCACTAGATTTGAATGCAATATTGATAGATGGAGTAGCAGATATGTTGAGATTGTTCATGCTTGTAACAGTTTGTAGTTTCTCAACAATGATGCCTGCATTTTTGGCCATGTGAGATCTTATTTTTCTTGTAAGAGTGTTGCGATCAGTAGAAATTCCATATCTAGTACAGCCAGTGTACAAGAAATCAAATCATTAATTGAGAACAGACTTCTTGCGGCTAATAGACTATCTGCAAATTCCTTCATCTTATTCAAGTATTGGACCATGGTGAGTGACCTTTTCCTTGTTGTTTGATTACCTGTGCGACATATCTATATATGTGCACGAGTATGAGCTCCACAAAGATCATTGATTGCTTTCCATGCTAATTGGTAGGCGTTGTGTCCAATGATTTGAATAGCAATTGATTATGTTGGTGAGTTCAATAGCCATCCAAGAAGCAATTGATCTTTACAGATCCATTCTTCAAAACCTAGATTAATAGTGTTGGATACTTCAATGGTTGGAGAGGGACAGGTAAAATGCTGAGCTCTTGATCCAAGACATGTAACAACAAAATATTCCTGATAACTTTTAGAAGCATATGGTTATGATTGCGATCAGTGGTTCTCTTTGATAGTGAACAAGTTTTTCTATAAGATATAAATTGAGATTAAACGTTACAACTAAATCTAAAAGTGGTTAAGTCGTGGGTAATATTATTATCATTAAGGATAAGCTTGCTATCTAGAAAGTAATATGAGAGTTTATGGGTTCAATCAAAATACGTCTATATTAATTTAGTGAATGAGAAAGTGAAGTTACTAAGAATTTCTCGAGTTATTCCTCCTAGAGATGATATATATAATTAACCACAGTTCATCTCACTGCCAACACTCTTCATTTCCTCCTGGAGTTTATGGGTTCTTTCAAGTCACTAATGGTGTGCATAAGCTCTAATTTTAGAATTTCTTCTTTTCAAATATACATTACTCATAAATGCCGGGGGTACACCGGTGTGTACAAAAAAGGTTGCTCTCGTACAGTTATCCATAATGATTATAGTATATATTTATATATGCTAATCCATAAACACAACACAGGTGTACCTTGCTGTAGTACATACGTACGCACCTGAATTTCTTTGTACCGCTTCATTTAATTATGCAATTTGCTTATGTTGAATATAGCATACGCTCTATATTTGCAAATTGTAAATGGAGTATTATATATTAACAGAAAGTACAGAAAGAACCATGTGTAAATGGCAGTTGTAGAGAAATGAGCATTTACAGTCACTGTATAGCAAGTGGCCTTATGTGAAATGGCAGCTAGTGAGGGTGTACGCCGAGTTAGTGATAAGCCAGCTTGGTTAACTTACGGGGTGTTGGGAGAAATAGAATATGAAACTTTAAGAGGTTTTGATTACACAAAGAGACGTACATACATAGGAAGTAGCCATATAATATGAGTTCGATAAGAGATCTAGCAAGCTTTGTGAAAAGAATCCCCAGCACTTGGGATAATGCACGTATGGACACACAAACACACACAAAAGATCAGTGGACCCTAAGAATCACACAATGTGTAGGATCCGAGCTGGATTGTGATTCCCACTAGCCCACCACCAGAGAAAGGCAAAAAGCTCATGAAGAGAGAAGTCACAGTACCCAAGAATCCATAAATGACTATTTTTAAGGTTTTGGGATCTTTTAGTACAAAGAGAACTCTCAAGGATTTTAACTGCAACCATTGATGTTTATTTTGACCATTCCAAATTGTATGCATTAACCCTTCCGTAGATACAAGCGGACCCAGCTGCTGGTTCACTTTTTATTTACTTTTCCTTTATAAAAGTTACATCTTCTACCTGGGAATTACATGAATATTAACTAGTAAGATATTATATAATCATTTGTAACAGATTTTTTTAAAAAGAAAATATATACTACATATTTCTTGTGATCATATAATTTTTTTTTCCCCATGATGAGGCGATGGCATTAGCTTCAAATAGCCATCGGTAGTTCTTTTGTTTTAATTATTGTTATTTTATAGATGCAGGGTCATGGTCATAGTTAGATACTAGACTGATGGCATTGGTTAGAAATCCTGAAAACAAATTACGTTAGTTTTATAAATAACCTTGAGCTAGATGGGCCTTATTGCTTGTGAATTTATTATATAAATCATTACCCGAGTTCTGATCCAAGCAAGTTATTCTTTGGGGCATATTGTACAAGGTCTTCCCTGCTAAACTCTGGATGTATTTAAAAAAAAAAATATCTAAGTAAAATTTTAATTAAAGGCCCCACTGCCCCACTCATCCTTTGTCACTCTCCCACCCATTCACACCCGAAATTTACATTAGAATTTTAAAACTTTCTTATTCACTCTCCTTATCCACCAAACTCTTAAAGAATACTCTCATTCCTTCTTTCACCCTAATTTAACAGTCTCTCTCTCATCTTTCTCTCTTCTAAAGTTAAATATCCTTTTTTTTTATTAGTAAAATCTCATTTTTGTTGATAGAAATCATCATTTCCTTAAATATTCAAACATTCTCCCTCTTTAATGGTAGAAAAAGCAAATAAAACCGATCAATTTAGTTAAAAATGAATAAATAATAAAAAGAATTTAAAAATTAAAATTGTACTATCTGTTCACCTGCCGGACAGACAAATGCATTCAGTTCGTCCAACTCTTGAATGGACATTACATTTCTCAGTAAAATGTACAGTCAATGTCCTAGGTTGAATGAACATTTTGAGATAAATTTTGACAAAATTAAATCACAAACGATATTACTCCTCATTTCTTTGTCTATTTACAACATTTTAAATGACTATTAAGTGATAAAAATAAAAATGCCTAATTAATTAATCGTCACATTTTCTTCATGTTATTCACTATATTTTTCTTCAAATTGGAGAGAAAAATGGCTTTAAAGGTTTTTAGTTATCAAACAAATGGATGCAATATTTTCTCCAATGTTTGGCTATAATACAAACAAATTTGTTCAATCTTTGGATTAAAGTTTTTGAAAAGAGATGAGATATAAATTTTAGGATCGCTTTTTATGTGAGCATGGTCGTAAAGAGTTATTGGGACTTTCTCTACGAATGGTTGGATCATTTTGTTTTTTTAATCATTTTTTAGATATGGGTGGAAAGAGTTAACATTGTGGATGAGTCCAGTAACAATCTTAATCAAAATTAGTTTTGTTGAGCAATTCGGCTTGAATCAATCACATAAACTTCAAAAAAAAAAAAAAGTAAAAGCCCAGACAAACAAGAAATAAGAAGAAAAAAAAAAAAAAAAAAAGCTTCTCGAGGCACATTTAAAAGCCTGTGGAATAACGAAGATTTGAGGATATAACGGGTTCAGCATTGAGGAAGATCCAACGGTGGAGGAGGCAGCTTCTGACTAGGGAGCTCTCCATCCAACACTATCCATGCCATCCTCAGCCCCCAGCTGGTGTGGACATCGAAGTGGCAGTGCATCAACCATGCTCCTGTTGACCCACATTTTTTTTTATTATTATTAAATTAAAAAAGCCTTTTACATTAACTAAAATATTTAAAAAATATATGATCTTTACTTCTTTTGTTGATATTATAGTTTAAAGTAACTAAATATTTTTAAATTAATACAATTAATGCAAAATAAGAAATATAATTTCATGATAGATAAGAAAATTTATTAATTTTAATTTAATATTAATAAAATATATTAAGAATTTGTGTTGCTTTGTCAATAAAATAATTTTTAATTGATAGAATTATGCACATTATGAAATATAATTTC